>JAQFZY010000066.1:0-61421 GCA_034696285.1 Hypogastrura burkilli | reverse complement strand
CGTCGCGTCGCTTTTCGTCGCATTGGCCGACCCCCCACCCTCCCTTTTTTGGCGACGTCGTTTATGGATGGCCCCTACCTTTGTCCAATTTAAATCTCAGTAACTTGAGCTAATAGTACGGATTAATACATTAATAGTCATATTTCAATTGAATTAAAGACTTAATTTTTATATGGCTTCTATTTGATGCTGTGCAAGAACGAGAATATAGACTTTAGACCGAAACAAAGCATTCAAATGAACAAATCTGGAGGTTAGCCAAACAATATGACATATGACTCATGTCGGGATTCGGGATAGCGGGAGTCAGAAATATAATCACATAAGAATCCCGTATAAACCGACTAAATAATAATTATAATAAGAAAACGTATTAACAATAGAGAATATGGTTGAAGGCTATTATGCTGTCACTTAGAAAAAATTCCCACTCTGCTCACCTTGGCTAACCCTGACCTTAAGCAGCGGGGGGCCTACGTTATACTACTTTGCCTCCTAAGAACTAACCTAAGTTTTTGCCAGAATAGACGAAATCGTGAGTGGCTCATTTTACAGAAGCGCAGAATTGGGGCCTTAACGACTTGGGGCCCTACTCGTGGAAGAAACAATTAAAAGCTCAGTTGATTGAATAGAGCAAAAAGAGCCAGGCCATTTTATGTTTCTGCCCTAATTTGCCCAAACAAGAGGAAACAAATGAACTTCGGTCAACCAAGGAGTAACAAAGGCTCCTAACTACGAAAACAATGATTCAGAGAAAAATGAGCGTTATGCCGAGGCTTTGACAATGGCCCAGTAGTGAGGCGCTGTGCAAAGTCAAGTATACGCCTATCCGTTTACACGCTCTATCATATCTGTACTTCCCAAAACAATCGAGGGACGCAAATGGAAACGCTCTTTTAAAGGGAATGGAAATGGACAAAAAATGGAGAGTTGGGCTCTCAGCCCCCATAAAATCCATTTCTCTTTAATTGTGGAATAATTGCAACCTTTCCATGGTTCCCTTTTTGCTTCATCCCATTATTTTCACGACTTTTACATTAAGAGTTGGTTTACATGTGGTAGAGCTGAGCATACAGGATCCGTGGCTCGTAAATTAAGTCCGGTGGCCAAAATGTGTGCAGATTATGCACCAGTGCTGAAATGTTGTAGGTTACTGCGTAGTGCGATTTTAATGTACCGATTCAAGTATTGTCAATGTCATTAGGGAGTGTAAAATTAAAATTAAATCGACTACACAGCAAGGTAACCCTGTGACGACGACGAGTTATAAAATTAATTACAGTAAATCAGGGAATTACCCTGTAGCTGGAAATTAAGTAAACTCAATAGTATCAAAGTTTAATATTATAATCAGGACTGATGATGGAGGAGGTAGGGCTCTGTGAAGAGCTGACAAGTCAAGTGGTTAATGAAGGCTGCATGCGAAGAGAGTGAGTGAGCGGGGTCCTTGATAAAAGTGATTGCAGAGTCCACGCACTCGACTAAGTCCGCATACTGCCTATTTAACTTGAGGCCCTCCAGTTTCTCCATACTCGAGTCCAGCTCTGGATGCACCTTCACTGTAGCTGTAGAGCTGTGGAAATGAATCAATTATTACAGTTATGATTTATAATTAATATTCCACAAACTATAGTCATGAGATGTTACATATTCGGCTGATCCCCAGCAGGCTCAGACACAACCTGTCCATTTCCATGCGATTGGGAGTCCAGCCTTACTGGAGAATTCACCGGCATCTGAGCATAGAGGAAGACGCTAAGGGACCTCGCAAAGAGCCTACCCCTGACGCTTAATTGAGATGCCTTGGTTAGGCCCAGGGCCCCGAGCAGGGCCCAGCCCTGCTTATCGTCCCCAACGGACGTTAAGTGGAGGACGAAGGCTGTCAGGAACTTCTTGACACACTTCTCAAGTCCAACGATCTTACTCGATTCCCCGAGTAAGTGGACCGTCACTTTAAAAATAAACCCGTAGAGCAACGGCAGGGCAGCCTCGTTTGATTCCCTAAAGAAGGGATGGAGTAATTAAATTCACACAATATTATAACTAATTTCAGATACGTACTTTGGCTTCAAGTTCTTCAGTAACTCCGTCAGGGAAGTAACAGCCATCATTCCTCCATAACAGAGATTCTGGTACCTCTTCAACAGAAGGCAGTACAGGACCAGGAAATGCCCATCTTTTGATGAAACGTCCACGTACTTTACTAAGTCACATTGGTCTTCCTGTGGAATGCCTGCTAGATGATGGATGGCGTCCCAGCTGGCCTCTAAATACACATAGTGAGCATTGATAATTAATATTAGCAAACAGCCTCAACATGCTTAAATCAGCTGACCTTTATGCAGGAAAGCCAAGTTAATAGCTTCTTCGATTAGAGGGGCCGTGATATAGGGTGGAACTTTGGCTCCAAAGCTGATGTTTATAACACAGTATACGAAACTTAACGGAGCATCCCGGTTTCGCTGACACCAACTGATGAAGGCGTTCCGAGCAACTGTTCCCAAGTAGTGATTGGTCATGAGTAAAATAACTTCCCTAAGGTGTGGGACGAACTCTTCCGATTGTTGAGCTATTGAGAAAACAATACCATTTTTATTTACCTTGTCGAATTTTTATTTGCACTTTGCACACTAAATACAAAATCACTTACTTTCCTCCTTGACGCCGATCACAATGTCATCTAAAATGTTCTCAAAGGATATCTCGAAATTCTTTACGTGGGTCTGGAGAAGATTTTTGTACTTTGTTGAGGCAGAGACAATGAGCCTGGCGTAAGACCGGACGAACAAATATCGTTTTCGGTTCAAATCCGCCTCTAACACTGCACTCCGCATACTTCGTCTGGGCGCCAGTTCACCGGAGGAAGTGTCATGGGTCTGAGCTCCGTATCCTGATGCAATCTTTAGCAACCTGCGAGCCAGACATAAAAATATAAATGGGCTTGAAAGCACTTCAGGTCAAACATTATACACTTACTGAAATGACGCCTTGTCCAAGTGATGAATAAGATCCAGTCCCAAAACGACGCGGGGATCAATGCTCATCACGAACCAGTTCAGGATTGGCTCAAGAGAATTAGACATCACATACTGCCAATTAAGACAGTGAGCCGTATGGAGGACCGTAATCCAGGTGGGGGACTACGAAATGAAAGTCAGTTATATTAATAGGTGTACCTACTACTTTCGCATGAACTTTCGCCGAAATTGCCCAAATGAATAGAGAGCACATCGGCTTGAGTTCACCTCACTCCAAAAAATACATACATTCGCATGAACGGTAATTCACCTCTCTTGCAACTATGTCAGTTGACAAATGCACCGTCAGGTTCAGCAAAATTGCGTGACACCGGTTCTTCACACTAGTAGAAGTTGCAGTTGTAAACTGCGTGATCCACTCTGACCAACTTATTTGAGCAAACATGACCCCAATGAAGTTGTGACATGTAGGAAGATACGTTTCAACAACCTGTCAATACATAAATAAAATAGGTAAACTGTGCAAAGAAGTATGTTCACTGTAGTAGGCTCTTAAGCACATACCTTGTTCATAAGCTCGACATCCGACAGCGTCGGCCAAAACATTGCCCAAGGAATGCTTATAAAGCAGTTGTGAACGACTGTCAGAACATGTTCCTTCACAGTCACTTGAGCATAATTCTCAACATAAAAGTTCCAGAGGTAGGAGAACAGTAATGGGCAACCTAGGAAATATATAAATCATTGCCTTCATATTTAACTAACAATAATTGGAAATTGAAATGGCAATAAGGCCACCAAATTATATAAGCAGAGAAAAATATACCCGGTAGCGTTTCCGCCAGAAATAGAACACTATCCGTGAAGTCATTCATGAACAACATGGCTAAATTATTGTCAGTCGGAATCCAGGGCTGGAGAACGCTTCCACTCTCAAAGTTCATCTGCTGGATCCATTGAGCGCCTTGCTGTTGGACTACTCGTTGGTCATATGGGAGGATCCAAGGGGCATAGAGATCTCGGACAATAGGCCAGACTGCTTCCGTTACTTTTGTACGAATAAATTAAAAATATATAAATGTTATGAAATTCAATCTACATCTCAGTCTATGTACATCCAATGTATTAAAGAACCAAATACACACTTTGTTGGGAGACATTCCCCTTCGAATTCTTCAAAGATGAAGCAATAACTGTGTACGAGATCATTTGAACAAACGAAGACAAGGGATCCATATAATTTCGATATTTCGGGTAAAGTCCATAGATCCCATAAGCAAACCTCTCCTTTGTAAAATGACTAGAAAGTAGACGTGCTGTTTCCAGCAGCTGAAATGAATTGTTTAGACGGAATTAGTTGTTGAATACAATGAAATTAATCACACAATAGGCGCTGGCATTTGACATTACTTCATCGTGCCTCAGCATATCCATTTCCATTGAAAATCTTTTTAGCTCTCTCTTCCTAAGGAATGGATCCAGTTGACTTCCGAACCTTATGGAATCCCGGCTCAGCGCATTGAAGAAATCGTACCAGATCTCAAGTGGCACAACTTGCTTCTCACTTCCTTCCAACAAGTAATTGAGCACTTCTCCATAGTGCTGGGGAAACTCGTACAGTAGCATTGTTTTGAAATGACTCCGGTACGCTTCGTGGACCATTTGGTTACTATTTTCTTGACCTAGGCCTCGGGCACTAATTGCTTTCCAAATGTGAGATATGAGGTGAGATCTCTCACGTATCTTTGGCTTCATCCTGTTTAACCATTTCATCAGGTCCAACTAGAAAAAAAGGGAGGCAGGGTTAACTTTGTTTGGACTAGTACAGAGACATGACAATATCTACCTTTGACAGTATGACAAAGGCTAAATCTCCGTCCCGACTTGGAATATTCACAACATCTTCGTAGATCCCTATCAAGACATCCGCACTGGCGCTGACGAGATCGATATGCGGAGCAAGGGCTCCGGCAAGCTGTGAGTTCCGGATGCAGGTCTGGACCAGCCTTTTACACTGTCCAGGCACGTTCCCAATAAACTCTTGACCGAGAATCTCAATAAATGAGGAAAAGAGTTGACGGGTAGGTGGATAGAAATTCGTGTCGTCATTGACTTGGTTAACGATAAAATAGAAGAGCTCGGTCCCAGTCTCCTGGATTTTTGAGTGCTCGTCTGACTCGGGAGCTGCCCTTCGATGTACAATGACTAGATTCCTACGGAATCAAAAAACATATCGTAAGCTAAGAAACAAGATGATTCCATAGGAAACTTACGTGATAAAATCTTCAATAAAAACTGCAGCAACACAAATAGCAGAAGGCGGAGGTCGGACTCCATGTTCACTAATTAATGTGTGATACTCAGTTCGATTCTGATGAATGAGGTGACCTACCCGCTCGTTTAGTCGAGCTTCACTGAACTGTGAATCAACCGGAAGGAGTCGAATATACGGAATAACGTGATATAGAATACTAATTTGCACATTTGTATTAGACTAGACTTACCTTGAATACTACGTGAGCTGCACCAGCACAAGCTTTGAGCCTTTTCCCTGTACTACAGCGGACATTGACTAAGGCCTCACTCTCGACAATCGTATATAGGTCAGGCAAGTTTTCACAGTATGAGCAGTCCAATGCTGTGTGTTGAGATGTTTGAAGAGTAAAAAGCCTAACAAATGCAATTTTTGTAAATACTGAACACATCAGCCTAGATCTTCAAGGTTCCAAAAAGTCGACTCGACTTACTGGGCAAACTCGCCGAGCGCTTTGAAGTGAGACTTCAGGGCAGACTGCATAGAGCCCAAATTAGTAAACATGGCGGACGTGGACACAGGAAGGACTTGATTGAAAACAGGCACAGGGGGCGGCTCAGCAGGAGCGTCGTATGAATTTAAGCGCTTTAAAAAGTCTTCCCGTCGACTGAAGAACAGATTATTCCAATTTCGATTTCGAATTACTGAAACCGGTTGGATCCAACAGAGGCGGTGAATTAGAGTTATATACGTTTTCGAAGATTTCCCTTCCGAGGACTGCATTTCTTCAAAATCGATATAGTCCTCCCAGTCTTTCTGCAAGCCAAGAACAAATATTTTGCAGTCTCGATAAAGCACAAAGCCGCATTTCGTAGTTCGAACAACTTACGAAATCCCCTTCAACCAAAGTAAGAAGCCGGCTTGGAAGGCACTGTGGGGGAAGGGCAGGTAAGTATAAGGAGTCCTTATGGTACTGAGGGTCCTCAATCCATAATGTGAAGGCACTGGCCAACCTACGAATACGAAAACCAAAATAATTATTTTGTAAAGCTCTAATTTCAAATTGAAGCTTCCTCTAAATAAATAGCTTACGTGAGACAGTTCTGCGAATGCTCCAAAAACATTCCCAAGTTTTCAGCTAGATTTGCCTCCCGATTACTTTCTTCACGGTCCTTTAGATCGGTCACTTTGGCCCGGTAAAACCCAAGTAAGTCATGGAGTCGCTTCTTCAATTTTTTTAAGAACGACGTATTGATCATGCCATCGAAGAATCTTTCACCAACTCCACCTTGGTACTTGTCACTAAAAATGATAACAAGAAGGAACATCAAGGATAAGGTCCAACTTCTAAGGTCGTTCTAAATTCGATAGAATTCGCTACAATTGGTATTACAGTACAGTGCGCTTACTTCAGTCCGATTCTGTGGAAGTAACGAATGAAGAAATGCTGCCAGAATATAAAGATGAGTGGATGAGCGTCGGGCATGTCTGAGGCCTGTTGTGCCCATCGATAGATTGATAGATAGTTTGTACTCGTTGGGAATTTGGATGAGCTTGAGGCTTTCTAAGATAAATGAAACATATATACGAATATTTCATAGGTATGATCAACTAATACTAAGATATCTTGGAGTTGTACAATTCCCATACTTTTACAGCACTTTCCAGAGACGTATTCGGGTTAGCAAGTTGCACAGTTAGTGATTTCCAGAAACCCGTCTGATTTTCGAGCTCTGACTCTACTGTTAAATTATAGTAGGCCAAGTAAGGCATTTGAGGGTACGAAGTATTAGGGAGCAACGTAGTTGACTGTGAGGACCAACTGAAGAGTGAAGCTATTCCTGAGGAACTTTGGGACGGTATTTCCTACATAGGATAAATATACATAGAACGTTAGTTTTAAGATTCTGTTCCGCCTAACTTCCTTTTGTAAACTTCGGTCAATTTACGCTAAATTGTAATATTTAATTTAATATTCGGCGTTTGAGCTCATACGACAAATTTTTATTATCATTTTACCTTATAGCAGGCTACTAAGTAGTCGTGGAAATACGTGCTACATTCGGACCGACTAAATGAAAACCGAGCAATGATGTCCAACAAGTACAGAACATTGTTGTCTTTGTTCCAATTTTCTAGTTTTGTAAGAAGCTCGACCCAAAGACAGGACAATCGTTTCCCGGAAGTTCCAAATCTGTAACCAATCAATACAGAGCGTATTAAAACGAACCGATATAAATCGCAACTTCCAATACAACAAAAACATCACCTTGAATATTGGTCAAGCTGAGACTGGAGCATGTCTCCAAATAACTTCGTATGGATTCCTGGAAACTCGGCAGAAATCAGACTCTTTGCCATTCTAACATATGTTTGATCCGCAGCCAAAACGGAAGACAATAAATTCCGGAACCTGTAATACCGCATGATAATTGATTGATTGGATAAATACGCCACTAACACTAGGGACTGTTTTAATATTAGGACATCTACAATTAATGTAATACAATAAGTTACTAATGTGAATGTGGACTTAATAATTAGCTTTAGTTCATTTGACCGCACTTTTGGTTCGGCAAAATTGAGTCCCGAGATCCAGCAAAGAGCGGCATCAAGAAGAACAACAGGTTAATTATCGCGTCAAACATTGAGTTCTGTAATAGTGTTTCCAGGAGTTCAAATCCATTTGAGCAGAGAATTGGCAATGAGTGACCCAACGGTGTCATCAGTATGGCGACCATGCAAGCAATCGGATTTTTCTCGTCGACGGCTTTCTTCAACGGCTCCAGCTCGGAGTGACTTTCGAATGAGGGCAAGCTCTGAAAAAACAACAGCTTTTACTTTAACTGTTTCAAGCATACGAAGTACTCATAAGAAGAAAGCTGTCACCCATACCTGCAGGATCTTTGACATTCTTGGCTCAGCCGTGTTTGACCGATCGTAGCCATGTAGGTGGAGATGCTTAATTATGTCCCATGCCCATGATGTAAAGTCAGGATTCCTGGTTACCCAGGCTGATATTTGCTTCACACTCTCCGCTATTACATTTTGGCTCCTTTCCCATTTAAAGTGGGACTCAACAACGAGAAGGGCAATCTGAATAATAATTAAAAATTCATAGAATAATTATAATTAATCTAGATTAGAGCTAAGTAACATAGTATAGTCTCAAAAAAAGAATAATTATAAACTAAATACTGTTATGGGCTTTACTTCTAACTTACTTTGCAATGTAGACTATATGGCAAAAAGAGTTCTCCGTCAGCTCCAAAATCCCAGTTGATGGACTGAATTATAAATCTACCAACTTGATTTTCCAAAGAGTATGACTGAAATTTCAATCACTCAAATCATACTCATTCTAAATTACCTCACAATCACACAGTATATCATAGTTTGTTCCATAGTTTGTACTACTCACCTGAAAGTTGAGAAGCCACTGTCGCAAAACTTCTATGTCATTCTCCGATGGTTTCCACAAATTAAATGCAAGTTCCCGCAGTAAAAATAGTGACATCTAAAACACGAATATACATAAACATTATAGAATACGCATTTGAATTCACAGTATTTATTTAACTCTGTACTATACATACTAGAGTTGTGTCATGCTTTCTAACGCTTCATCTTCATACCTTTTCTAGAAGATTCATTCTGGGTTTGATACTTTGGATCAAAATAGAAATCAAGGTAGGATATTTCCTAGTTAAGCTCCCAAGCAGATCTCGAGCATTTTTCGAACAAGCATCCCGTGTTACAGGACTTAAAAATCCAATCTGAGGAGAAAGTTTATATCAGTTCTCTTCTAATGTCCGAACAAATATAGTAAATACAATAAATAGTACTTGCAAAATGTTTGCTATCCTACCTGGAAGAGATGTCGAGTTACAATTTTCACAAAATCCCCTTCCTTCTCACGTTCCAGGGCCATATTTGACATTGTAGTAAGAACATAAAAGGTGTTTGACTCACAAATTGCTAACAGCTCATGCTCAAATTCCGACGAAATGTCGTTCCCTTTCTCCTGACTCTCGAATACGCTCCACTTGGTCAGGAGAGCATATATTTCCCACATCATTTCTGTCGAGACCAAATGATATGGCACTGCGGCTAGGAACTGGAGCGTTCCTATATTCTTTGCACTAATTAATATAGTCACAGCTTGTAGTAGAAAAATATCATATTCCTCTCTAACGTTGCGAAGTACTCCCAAGTCACCATTTGGGTTGGCATCAATGAAAAATCCGACTTGATCCGTAACGTATTGAATAGTATGAAGGATTAGGCGTCCGATTAGCTTAACAAGTTGACGAAACCTAGTAAACATAAAAAATATATACCTAGTATATATAATAGGTGGGAATTTTAGCTAGCTAAATATTTACCGTTCTGTATAATAATTTGTAAATCCAACTCCCAAAATATCGACTAGGTGTGATGAGAAGGCTATAAGTTTGAGAAGAGTGTGATCTGAGCAGAAGCGGATATCATGAAAGTCTTCGTCCTGATCTTTCGAAATTAGTAGAATTCTCCGAAATATTTTTTCAAAAGGCACCTGACACAATTAACATTAACGAACAAATGAGCTTTTCAGATTCACATGAACGGCTACTATAATAATGTATGTTACATACCTGTTGAAGCAGCGAAACTAAATCTCTCTCTTTGAACATACAGACGTCCTCTGGGTCATCTTCGTCTCCATCTCCCTCCGAATCTATCATCACCCATGTCTGAGATGTGTCCGGTGCAGTAATCGGCGGATTTCTAGCGGCAATCCTGTACTGGTTCAAAATATCGTCCCTCTTTGGAACAGAACTTAAAATAGTTGCTAGTACGGTGAGTGAGTAGTCGAGATGGAGATGAGCGAATGAACCCCCCAAATACTCTGACGGTTGGTAAGGAATTGGAATAGCCGGAACTTGGATTAACGTTGATGCCCATTTCGATACGACTTTCGGGGGACATCGAAGAACGTGATTGAGAAGAAATAAGTGATCCTCAATTGTGGCAATTCTTAGTAACAATCCACCACACTTTTGGATCCACTCCTGGCAATCACCAATGAAGCAGGAATGAAGGAGTGGTTTCCGGATAAAATGAAAAATAACAGAAATTGACTTCTTGAGTAGATTCGCATAGACACGAACGTCTTGGGTGGGGTAGCCAGGGGAGTAGCTCTGCACTTGAAAGGTTTGAAGGTTAAAGTTTCCAAATGACTTGTGGAAGAAGTGATTAATCTGAGCCTTGGAGAGCTGGACAGAATACGTGTATAGAGAGAAAGAGTCTTTGAGGAGCTCCTTGATATCCTTGAGCGTTCGGCTCAGGGAAGAAAAGATCTGCTGGTTGAATTCCGAAGTATGAACTTTGTAGGTTGCCACAAGACTGTTCCCATCCTCACACTGAGCACTTTCAGAGAGCTGCTGGACCGACAGGATCCAGACTTGCTTCTCAAACTCATCACAGTTATCCTTCAAGGCCGAGAGAGACTTCTCACATCCAGTCAATTGATTGCAAGCTCGAAGGTAATTATTCAAGAGCTCGTACAGCTCAAATCCGTCATGAGAAGATTGTATTGAGTCTATGAACTGCTTTATACACTCCTGGTTGTTCTCCAACAAGTAATTATTGTACAACAGTCTAACTTGACTGGAAGTTCGTGGGCGAGCACAGACCTGGACCTCTTCAGGCTCCGTATCCTCGGTGACCTGAGCAAGGGCAGGAACTAAGAGGAGCTCAGAGGTCTGAGCTGAAGGGAAGCTATAAAATTCAACTGATTCAGTATTTGGAGGAGCTGTTGCTAGGATTGACAGGGCTTCCTCGCAGGGATCAAGTTCTTCAGCGTCTCCTGGAATTTCATTTGGCAAACTTTCGGACTCCTTAACAATACCTTCTATATTGTGTTCCGATTTATGGACATTTGAACTTTCATCGTGAACCCGAACCTCATTCAGTTCGACTGCTCTCGTCACAATTGCAATAGAAGCATGATCTTGACATTGACTAATTTCTTCAGGATTAGAATTGCAGGAGATACTACGTTCAGCAGGATCCGGACATGTGGCTTCTAACTCGCTCAATCTTCGCTCAATTTCCTGCAATATTAAATAAATAGGTATTATACGGTCAACGGTCAAATCATTTATATTTCACGAATTCGCATTTCTATTTATTACCTAAGTTACTAGTTCATATCATATTCAGTCGTGAATGATAGCCTTTAATTTGAAAAACAAGTCTGCATGTACACGGAACTCTACACTCTATCACACTCTATAAGTACCAGTATAGTATGAGTTTAGCTTACAATTCTAAAATGGTAATTTACGAAGACATGACCTGGATATGAAACATAGCCTAGTGTATCCTACTGATGACTGAGCTGGCTGGGGCTCAGATCTACAACTTGACCTTGGCCTTCGCCTTACCTTTTTCTCCCTTTTAGTTTTCTTCTTTAATTGTGCTGCTTCCATTACATTAATTGTAAGATGCTGATATTTGTGAGCACCAGTGGAGTGAATGCTTGGCGCATTAGTTCTTTAGAGTAAAATAACATACTCACATGACTGTGACGGACTTGTGATTAGTCGCTTGTTGCGTAATGCGTAATACGAACTAAACTCAACTTGATTCCATTCGACAATTCAGACAATAGGATTTGTAGGTAGGTCAAATTATTTTGCACGATGATGTTGAATGTAACGGTGTTCTTAAAATCCACCCCCTGCACAACCTTCAGCATCCTTCAAAGTTTATCATTTTCCGTGTTTTTGTTTCATTAAACAATGATGATTATATTTAAAAAGGTTAGGATTTATACGTTCTGAGCTAATAACTTGAGCGACTAACCAATAGCTTGGCGCGAAGCGCCGAGGGATAAGTTAACAAAAAACAGAATGCCCGTAGAGAAGGGATCTGAAGATAGTGCAGGAGGTGGATTTTCCGTAGACCGGAATGTAATGTACAAGTTTCTTGAAACTTGCGGGGATCGGAAACTCATGAGAGTAAACAAGGCCGAGATGGCGGACTATGTCATTCTGAATTTCCTCTGGAGCTAGCTGGCCCTATTGTGGTCTAGGGTGACCAACATTTCTTTCCCAAATGAAGGACAACTTCTAAAAATCTGAACGTTCGCCAATCCCAACTGCGAACTCATATTGCCGTTCTCTGCTTCAAGCCCATAAATTTGTATCTTTTCATCACGACAATATTTTTTCACTTTTTTAACGAATGATCAGAATTATTTCTGTTGCTGAACTCAGAACAGTGTTAATTGGTATGCCCAAATAATGCCAGACCGGAGAAGAGTTACCGAGAACGAGAGCAGGTAGCCTCCCAAGTTCACCAATAAACCTGCAGCACCTGCTATGAAATGCATAATTGTAACCCG
Organism: Hypogastrura burkilli; assembly: GCA_034696285.1. Lineage (NCBI taxonomy): Eukaryota > Metazoa > Arthropoda > Collembola > Poduromorpha > Hypogastruridae > Hypogastrura > Hypogastrura burkilli. The sequence continues at coordinate 48,799 of JAQFZY010000066.1, read as the reverse complement.
AAAGGTCAATCATTCAAATCATACTCATTCTAAATTACCTCACAATCACACAGTATATCATAGTTTGTTCCATAGTTTGTCCTACTCACCTGAAAGTTGAGAAGCCACTGGGTCGCAAAACTTCTGGGTAATTCTCCGATGGCTTCCATAAATTAAATGCGAGTTCCCGCACTGCGGGAACTTGCATCCCCTCATCATCCTTTCATTTTTGCCAGAATTATTTGTTCTAGTTTGGATGCTTGTACCATTCGAGTTCAACATGATCAAAGAAGACATTGGTACATATCTTGTTAAGTAACTAGGTGTAAATCAGATAGGGTCGAGAATTAGCGCAGACTCCTACGGAATCCAAATGGTGAACCTTCAATGGTCCTCCAGGTCAAAACAGAAAGTGTCTAATTTAGATGTGTTGTAAATCGATTCTAGCATTATCCAGGACGCTAATTCCGAATCTGAAGTCCATTTACTTTTGCAAGGACAATTAACAGGAGAATCCGAATTCGGGTAGGTCAATAATGACCCGAAAAATTAAAATAAACTCAATTTTCAATATCAAAAATGAACTTTATCCGCACAATCCGAAATTCGGGATTGTCGGTTTTCCCGGGTCAACCGTGTCCTTATTCCAAAAATGACCTTCGAATTCGGATTCAGCGTTAAAAATCAGTCAAGAATCAAAATTTTCTCAAATAGTTTTAAACTTTTTCGAACCCTCTTGGATCACTGTGGCGTTGCGCGAGCCGTAGCGCAGCATACTAGACGTTAACCGGAGGTTTGGCGACGGATCTCTGGATACGCTACAGGTTCTCTCAGTCAACTCTTAGTCAGGCCTCGATAGCGTAGCGGCATAAGTTTTGCTTACGAAACCGGTAGTACACAGGTTCAAATCCCAACTTCCCTTGTTTTTTTTTTGTTTTTTTTTGTTGGCTTATTTAATAAGTTTATATATTTAAGTTAGGTTAGGTTAGGTTAGGTTACGACGTACCCAAAATAAGAATTAATATCACCTAACCTAACTGAATGTCGTTTAATATAACCGAAATTTCAAAGTATTTTTCAAAAATCGACACGAAATGTCAATTTTTGAAAAATACTTTGAAAGTTAGGTTAGATTAAACAACGTTTAGTTTGGTTAGGCTACTTATGTAAAGCAAGAGAGATAGAGAAGTGCAGAGAAAAGAGCACCGCACCAGAGATCCGTCGCATAAACCTCCGGTTAACGTTTTGTGCGCAGTATATGCTACACGGCACCTTAATAACTTTGAACTATTAGTGTGGGTCGACCCCAGCTGTAGTGCAAAGCTAGGTCGACCCGGGACAGGCGGAGACACATGCCTCACGACCCCATCCGAGTTCCAAAACATAAGGTCAACGCCCTACGACGCATGATCCCGGCTGGCTTCTTTCCGCACCTCCTCCACCACCCAATTAATTATAATTGAATAGCATACCTACTATAGGGCTAAAAAAGTAAATACTCCAATGATGACTTCTTCCTAACTTAAATAATAAATGCAAGCGAAAAGAACGTATGAAAAAATGATAGAGTAAAACTAATGTATAAATTAATCTATTAATTAATTTTGTATTTGGTTCGTGTTTTTTTGTTCAAAATTTTGCAGTATTTCGAAATGAATTGATTAATTGGAGCCTAAAGCATAAGTAATAAGAAATTCCTGAAGGACCATCCATAAAGTACGTAACGCAGATAAGCAGGGAGGGTTTTGTGCCAAACGTACGATTGCGTTACGGGGGGAGGGTGGGGTTTTTTCGTCAGCGTTACGTAACACGGTTAGAACTAGACCAAGCGCTGTTCTCCTTTTGCAACAGCTAAACGAATAAAGTCAACTAGTCCCTTTTCTAACTTACCTGCTTTTTACAACCTTGTAATAACTCTTAACCCCGAGCAAAATTATTACACATTCAGGAAACTGATTCATGTAAAAAATGTTACCGTTTTAGGATAAAATACTACTCGTTCAGGAATAAATGTTACGTTTTTATTAACAAATATTACAGTTTTAGGAAAAGATATAACTCGTTCAGGAATATATTTGACTTGTGTTTTAGTTAATGCGTTCAAAACCTCTTGTTGATTTATTATTTAGGTTTCTCTGTTAACTTTATATATATTTAAGTTAGGTTACGTTAGGTTAAAACGTACCCAAAGTAAGAGTTGTATATAACCTAACCGAACTAAATGTGGTTTAATCCAACCTGATATTCAAAGTATTTTTCAAAAATACTTTGGAAGTTAAGTTGGGTTAAGCAACATTTAGTTAGGTTACGATATTTTCAAAGCATAATTTATATATTCTCAGGCACGTTTATTATTCTTCCTGAGATCGTCACATATTTCCCTAAACCGGTAATGTTTTTTCATAAAAACGCAACATTTCTTCCTGAGCTAAAAATAAAAGCCCAAAACTAATCCTTTCCTCCTTCAATTGATGCTAGCAGGCCTCTTATAGTCGATGCACCAATAGTTTCGTTCATTACTAAAAATAAACACAATGGTTCTATGCAAATATTGAAAATAAAGTTTCATTAAGAGCATAATCTACGTTTACAGTTACCGCATAAAATGTATTTGCCAAGATAAACGAGAATTACTCAGTAAATTATGGTTTCCCTTTATTTTCATCAATTTTTTTCTGCTGGAGTTACGTAACGCAGTAGGGGGAGGTTGGGGTATGACGCTCTGCGCTACTGCTGCGTTACGGGGAGTAGGGGGCCTGAGGAGCAAAAAAAACTCGAAAATTGCGTTACGTACTTTATGGATGGTCCCTATGGCAGCGGCGCTAGCAATGGCCCCGTGCGCGTGCGTTGTAAAATACGGCCATAAAATCCGCAGCACAGGCGCAATTGTGGAGCCTGACGTGGAATTTTGTTTATGGCATGCGCATGTTGTGGCATGTATAAATGTAAACGCACCTTTAAACGCACGGTGGTAGTCGTATATACATATATACACCGTGGTATTGGTACTTGGTACTATACTTACGTACATACAAAATGATTTGAAAATATTTTTACATAATATCAATATTAATCCCATATCAATGCCCATACTATGTTTAGAAATACCTGAACGTATTATTATCTAAAATCACGTACTATTTCGGAATGTTGGTACTTTGGTACTATGATAGATTACCTAACACGCGTATCCGTTTTTACACCTTACACCTATGACCTATGGAATGTATACTTAGCTTGAAACCTCCAAATGGGAACAAGGAAAATTCATTATTGAGAGCGGAAGTTATGGTTAGAATTAGAATTCATGATGTATTACCTTGCCCATGTCTTCTCCGCATTTACTGCTGAAATGAGGTGAAATTAAAGGTGAGCTGAAAATTGAAAAAGCAAATGCATGAGCTTGATTCATCGCACCTACAACATAATAATCATTCAAGGTTTCAAACCCCCAAACTAGTACGTATAAAGAATTTCGGAGAGATTTCCAATCTAGATGAATTTGAGTAAAAATGTTATTAGTTGTCTATTGCAAATTTTAAGTTAAAATGTTTAACACTCTCCACCGCCAAAACTCAAAATCTGACCAGGTTTTCATTTGCGACGCTGTATTGTATCTTGCATCATATCGTAATCGTACTTACAATAAGGAGTGTTTTATTATGATATTCACACGAAAGCTGTACTGTAATAGTTATAGTCAAGTGCCGCTTATGTAGTTAATTTAGTTAATGTAGTAATATAGACCGTCTGTATAAACTGTATAAATGTATCTCCGGCCTGTAGGTATACAAGTGTTAAAAGAAAGTGATACCATTGAATTGTACCTGTGCCTACCTATACCTTCGTATTTGCCAATAATTAGGTCAAGAAGTAAGACACGCAAAACGGTGCAAACTATAGTATAGGTAAAAACATACCTACGAATTACCAATAATTCGTCATATTTAAATAAACGCCCGGGCGTATAATAGAATAGAGTGAGTGCGGATACGGAGTACGGAGGACATTTTTTACAAACCATCTAATTCTAATACTAATCGTAATCCAGTCATTGTGATAATTAAGTATAGAGGAGCTGCTTTTGCTTTATTATTTAGTCTTTATTCAACGGCTGATATTGAATACTAAAGCCTAGAGCTGACAGAATTCAATCTACATCGCGTAATGTCCGCTGGTGTGAACATCGACGACGAAACTTACGATAATACGGTTTGTTTTACCGTATAATAGGATAAACACCTTATTCTGTGGTACAGGTGCATCATCCGCAGCATCCAAGAAGTTGCATGGGCAGTGAGCACATTAGGCGCCCGGCGCCTAAAATGATCTGTGAGATCTGAGACCGTTCGAGTTCGTTCGTTCGAACAAGAGAAGAGCAAGAGCATCACCACACACACGCATCAGATTCCCCCATCCTCTCTATCCATCTCTGCTCCGTGACAGAACAGAGTAGCTGTACTGTTGTTCATCAAATTCGGCCGTAGCTGGGCAGACTGCATCAAATACGGAGCCCAATTCGAGACATCTCTGCATTTTTTCCAGTAGCACTAAATACTTCAAATTACATATTCTGTGTCTTAAGACAGACTGAGTACATACGTATTTCAATTTTGCACATTCTTGATTAATAAACTCAGACAATTTTCGAACTACTAACTAACTGTCTTTCGGTGGCAGTAGTGGCAGGTGTGTAAAATTGTACATGTAAGCAAAATATCGCCATCTTACGAATAAAAACATAAGCTTAGGTAGGAGACCCGAGACCCGAAGACCCGATTGTCTAATGGATTATCTGAGAGTGCATGTTTACATAATTTAAAAATGAATAATATATTTTCTAGCTTTAAATACCTATGTATATGTACTTTAAGTACAGTTGGAACTGTATTTATCAGTGAACACTTAGAACATTTAGAACATTTTAAATACGTACATTTGTAAATATACCGTTGATTTAGAATACTGTAGACTGTAGCTCACCCTGTTTCAGTTTTAATACATAAATAGGTACTTAACTAAATCTCAATGTATTCGAAATACTAAGTTTCGACTTAATGTTATTGCTGACCAATAATATTGATTTTAACGCAAAAAAAATATACAAATCACCTACACGGTATTTATTTTGTAGTCGATTTATATTATACCGGATTTCGGGCTAACGTCTGTATTTTATGGCTAGCAGTAAATACAAGCCAATTTTCGGATACAGTGTTCAGTATATAGCATTTTTAATTTATTTTGACGATAAAGCAAATATTATACTTTATTTAACTGTTTAATAAAAACGAAATGTATAATATGTAGTAGATTCAGTTGGTCTATTGGCTTCGACATCATAGGTCTCAGCGTAATCTGGACACAGCACATAATTTAATTTCGTTGTTATCTGAGAATCTGAGTGATTTCCATTGTTTTGCCCATCTCATAGCCTGGTTACCTATGTTTTATGTGGAGCCAGCAGCCGTGATCCGCTCACCAACCAACCTGGATGCGAGGAGGGAGAGTGAAAAGAAAGGTAGAAAAAAGCGGCTGTTTTTTTCTCCATTCCAATTTCACTCTCAGTCTCAGTTCTCGTCCCGAGCCCAACCAGCCTAGATGTAACTTCGCACCCGCTCCCTCCACGCCACGCCATAGTCCCTTCGTAACCACACAATTTAACCTCCAGTTTAGCCCCTCGTCCAGCCTAAAACCCTGCCCAAAATTTTGATTTCTTTTGTAGTTTTCCTCCCGTTCCAAAAAACGAAAGTGTCTTCCGACGTCAGGCTCCCTCAAATTGAAAGTGACAGTCAACAGTAACGGCACGAGCATCATCCTTTCTCAAGTATGAATTTAATATCGAAGCCTTACAAACACAGACTATTCTTTTAACACTTGGCATTGACATTGGATTTGGGTTCGGGATAGAGAGATTAGTGCAATATAAGGTACTATTTGTTAACAGTACCAGTACCAAGTAGACACGCAGGTGAACACGGTTTGTTTAAGCTTTAATATAACTCACATCTCATTCGAACAACGCGTCTGCAGACCTCCAAGATCCTGCTGCCGGGCAGACCTGACCCTTTCCTCATGTCAAGATGATGATGTCAAGTGCCCATGTACAGCCGGTGACGACGGAGGGCTCGGCTAGTCCTTCAGGCCGGGGCCGAAGGAAACAGGCTCAACCCAAGCGGAAAAAAGGTGAGCTTCATCATTCAATTTGAATTCATTTGTCAGTTGAGGTTTTTATGCCTTTATGATTTTTAATTGTGGCTCATTGAAAGCCAAATATTATTCACTTAAGGTAGTATCAGGCTAGGGCTAGGCCTATAGTCATGCACCTGCTCGGTCTTTAATTGTATTTCGCTGATAATGTGCATTACCATTGCTACAAATTACAAATACAAGACAGTATTTTGCTAACATTACAGTAGCTATTGATATTAGTATTAGCATTAGTGCTAAGGTAAATTAATTTCAACGTTTACTAAATATTTATAGCATACCAGCAAAGTTGTGATGCTTTACCTCTCAATGTCTTAATACAGTTGAGTACCCTTACCTATTGCATATTGTAGATAGTATATGGTTGCACTTTCGGTTTCAGTGGTATTTACTGCATAATAGAGCTATCATATTACGTTCCGCCGATTACATTAGTTTACGCACCGCTTAAAATCTCCGATTACTTAATACAAATACTACTGGCAAAGAGCAGTTAAGATCAGTCCACGATGTGCATCGACTCAAGTGACATTGAATATTTATATTAGGTCCTTCGCTTTTACCTTACTATAATTTGAAAATTTGATTATCAGTTCAGGTATTGCTAAGAGGGATAGGAATGGGATAATGTCGCTCTTATCATTAGTAGGTACTTATGTACTTAAAAGGCGAATGGAATTAGGAGATATGGATAAGAAATTAAGCTAAATATTTACAACCAATATGACGGTAACGATAAGATGCGGATAGTATTTACCGGCGGGGATAATACAGGTAACATGTAACATGTATTAGATGTAGGCTGTAGGTAGGCACCAGGCAGTAGGGTTTTGAAAGTAGAAGTAGAAGGTCACTATCGTAAAAGCTTAGACCATCAGAAATCCGGTTTTGTAGCTTTCTGTTTTCTCTCAAGTAGGGATAACGCATAACTGTTGATTAATGTAGATAGAATTAATCTGGCAAACTATATATGCTTTTGATCCTTATTCGTGTTAAAATAATAAATTAGATAATAAATGGAATGGTGCACAATCTTACTGTAATTTGTGATGGTAATAGTAGCAGTAATTAATATGCAATTCAAGTGCCACCACTCCAATCAAGGCAAAGACGCTATCATGATGCAAAGTTGCAATAGAAACGGAAGGTTATGTTGTTGCTGAGAGTTCTGAGTTCTCGAATTGCGAGTAAATCTTTAGTTCTGACTCATCGGTAAAACCTTGAAAGTACCAAGAGGCTTGATGCGTGCTCCTTACTATTGTACCGGTACCGGTATAGCGTGGTAGGTGCTCCGAGTGTTAGTTGCTGATGGCACCGTGTAAAATTGACGTAAGACGTAGTAAGCTAGCTACAGCATACCTGAGCTCAAACTTTTCTCTTTATCCAATTTCAATCATTTCTACAATTTCCCCAAGAGGTGATTTCAGTGATAACGATCCAGCTTACATACTCCCACATGGGCCCGGATTCTCAGAAAATTGCTATTTTGAGGTTACGTATACCTATAACTGTAAATGTTATTTTATTTTTACCTATGCATTACCTATGTACTGTCCAAGAAGAGGCACTATGTATTGCTATTGCGCTACTCGTTTTATCTACGAAGGTAACCGCAGGTAGATACGTAGAACGTAGAACGTAACTTGTTGGCGTTGCAGATAAATAATTTTTTTTATTTGTATTAGGGATTCTTCAACTCGCCTTGTGTTCTGTGACATGATTTGTTTGTGGTCTTTCGTATATCGTACATTATACTATTGAAAGCGCAAATGTCTCTAGGTGAATAATGCGAATATTCAATTGTGAAATTCGTTTTAATCCTCCGATATACTAGATTGATTTTGGTGGGACATATGATTAGGCCTGGGCGTTACTCATGACTCACAGTTTACGGTTGTTTTCAGCTGATTGTTGTGATCTGTTTTGAAAATTTAAATAGGCTTTTGGTACATTTACAAGCTCTGTCACAGATCTCGATCACACTGATATGCTGATACTTAATGAAAATGACACCTATTCAAACTCAAGATTAATTTACAACTGCCATGTCACCGTAGATGCCTACTTTAAAACAATATAATAGCCCATATCATTGCATTATCAATTGTAGTATATTTTTATGAATTATGATATATATTAATTATAAACGTTACTGTATCATGTATTTAAAGGTTGAGTCATGTACCTGACAGGAGGGGAACATGTGCTCCTTGCAGGGTTTAGCCGATACATAACGTACAATCGAATTATGCTTTTAGATTTGGGGGGACTTGGGGACCCTTTTTGCTTTTAGCTTTCGATTTCTTTTTCATTTCACTCTTTGCTGTCCCTACCCAAAGTTACGTGCAGTAGTGCACCAACCTAATAATATTATTAGATTAAGGCTTCTGCGGACCAGGCAGGCCGTAGTGTGTCATGCTGGATGAAATTGGAGCCGAGAATAGGTAGGATCTGTTTAAGAAATATTACGGGGACGGGTCCTCTTAATTCAATGGTGACGGATTTTTTGTCCAAATTCTTTATTGTGCAGCGAGAGAGCTACAGTAGTGAGGTCTCAGCGGATCCGAACCCGAGCCCATGTGTTCATCTGAATTTTCGGATTCCCCCAACCCCAACCCCAACCTGAGTCCCATTATCGGTAAAAGCTTCTGAGTAAAGGTTGGTAGCTGTACTACCTCCGTAGGTAGAATTATTTTTAGTTGCAGGTCTTGGATTCGGAAGACCGAGGCCAGGATCAGTAAATGCCAGGTCAAGTCAGATTGCTATTGAATTTATGGCTTTATGGTTGGGAAAGTTTCAGTTTCGGCTCCGTCCGGGTTCCTGCCTAGGTGTTTTTTGTTCTACTGGAACTGTAGGTATGTTTATTGGAAGCCAGGTTCCTTCTTGTTTTTAACTGCAAAGGAAATTAGTTTCGACTTCCAGGCAGGACCAAAAGTTCCATTATGCTCAGCGAGATCCATATGTATGAGGAGGGGAGCTCCCGGCCGGAGTGTTGAGACAATGGAGAGCGTTGATTTTCTAAATGGAGAAACTACATGGGAGCCCCTTCTCTTACTCTTAATGACATAGGTAAAGGTATAGATAGTTTTTAGTCCAAAGTTATTTCCAAGCCGACTTCGAACAGAGTCTACAGCAGCAGCAGCAGCACCACCTCCACCACCTTATGGTACCTGCCAACCGGTCGTAAAAGTCAGGCCCCGGCTAGTAGGATCCCTTAAAACTCATTTTCAGCCACCCGGGTCGACCTTCTTTCGGGCTCTTCCCCTTCGGTGAAAAATCCCTTGAAATTGAAACGACGGGCCTGACATAATGAATGGTTTCCTTGAAGACGCTTCTCGAGCTGAGCACGCCTTCCCTATAGCTGGGGAAGGTGGGCTGGGGGCTAAGGTAAGCCAACAAGACTTCTTCATCTGGCCTTCTTCCTCTTCAGATTTATCTATTGCATTAGGAGGCAGACTTGCTGAGGTAAGATAATCCTTCCTCCAATCATTGTAGAGCCAAGGGAATGCTAGGCCGGCCTCTAGGCATCTGCTTTTAGTTGGAGTTGGAGCCCTCCTAATTGTGCTCTGTGGTGAATTATTATTTAATTAGTCAGGCTAATCAAGGTAGGCCCTGTTGTAGACGTGTCTTTAAAAGCATCTCTGTTTCTCTTACGCAGGCATAATGTGTATGTTGCAGGTTGTTTAGGAATTTGGACATTATGTATACTGACTGCTCGGTTTTGGAAGTCCAATTCAATCAATACGAAAGTATTGAAATCCATTCGTTTACTTCTTGTTTCTTGCTAAATATAGGATGGCTATAAAGCATAATTTTACTATCTTATTTGTTTAAATATATTTTTATAATTTATAAATACATTCATCCATGTAGTAGCGCAGGACGCAGGTTAGTATGTATCTGAATCTACTGTACCTCCATCAACCTTACCCACATACCTAAATATACATATATTACATACATACCTTGTAAATTTAAGAGGGGTACAAGGAAGTAGCAAATTAATTGTGCAATTATATATTAAGGGAAGGCCTGAAGCCTTTGGATAATTAAAACTGGACGCACAGATATATGATATATGTATATATACATATAAGGTAAATGCCTATGCAAAACACAATAGTACAATTACATTTAAACAGCATCATAAAAAACTTTCTACTCTGCTAATTACAATTTGCAATTTTTGCCAAGGTGGTTTATGCAATTATTCCGTAATTGAGTTTTCCAGGAACAAAGGTGTAGGGTGTAGGCTTATGCATATGTACATTCATACTGTGCAGGTGAGATGTAATTAGGAGAATTGGCCAGGTGTGACGCAGCCTCATTGCTACTTGCTAAGTGCTGTACGCGTGGAAATTGTTAGGTAAATAAGTTATCCTTGAGCATTATTGGACGCGTTTATTGGGTACGTTCTTTACTCACCGTTCGCCGTTACTGCCTTTGCCTCTTTTTAATTTCTCCTGAATGTAAGCATATTATGTTTTTCATTAGTCGCTGGAACAGGTTATGAACTTTGTCATAAAGTTGATGACCCAGATGGATAAGTACTTGAGAGAGGTATACATACAGGCATGACTCTAGGTGTAGATTAAGAGGCTGGAATACCTAACTCCTCCTGTTTTGGTTGAAGGAAATGATTAAGACTTTCCTCTGACTCTGACATGTCGTCCGAGATTAAGGGAAGGGTTCCGAACTAAAGATCCCAGACAGCCTCCCGATGACGAGAGACAGGCTTGAAATGAATGAAATCTCTCCAACTTTGAGTGTATTCCTTTTAACCGTTAATTCATTAGACCAGTGTTAATCTACACTTGAGTCCCATTCGGCAGGATGGTCATACCTAGTCGGCTTCCAGAACTGATGGACAGTAGGAGCCGTAATTTTGTAACCTGAGCCTGAGACGCTTCTGAGTACCGGAGATGCTGGAAAGGTTTTTTGGAAATGTAGGGACTTCTGTCATTTCCAGTTGTCTATAGAGACTTAAGGAGCCTTGAACTTCCATGATGGTGGGAAAGTGGGAGCTGGAAAGGGCTGCTAATGCTAAGGGAAGAAGTCAACCTCGTGAGGCAGGAGAGGATGATGAGTAACGTGGGATGAAAGGTAGGAACACATGCTCCGCAAGATCTGTTTGTGTCTCAGAAGATGAAGGAGCCTTTTACACACGGGGATGAGGGAGGAAGGGCCCCTCGGCTCCTAATTTCCTACACTTTTAACACGTAGGATTCCTCCTGTTTTAGTACTATGGGCCGGGAAGATTACCGTGTGCCTTTGGAGCCAGCTGTTGGTATGGTAGGGGCTTCGGACCGTCGTACGTCGTCAATTCTGTATCAAGATTATTACAATTAGTTCAAGTTGGGTAGATTCTTTGAATTCAAGCTTATTAAAGCTTATCGAGAGTTTGACTTAGACGAAGGGATGAAATCTAATATGCTTAGTATTGATTTTAATTTTGTTTCAAACTTAACCTTACCGTAGCCGACGTCAAGCCTAACATTTTTTAAACGGAATACACCACACGGCAAAATTATATTTGGTTTTTTATGTTGTGATTTTACTGGAACCAAAATTATGCTGTCTTAATTTTAAAATTGGGTTGAATTATTAAATACAAACTGCGTTAGGTCAAACCGAAATGGGAATGTTTGTCAGTCAAAAATTACAAATAAAATACCTGTAAAGAAATAACTAATTTTATGATCGCATGTAATATACAGGAATGACATAGAATTGCCAACTACTACTGCTGCTAGCTGTCCCTCCATGTGTGGGGGTGAGAAAAAGATCTTTGGATCTGACTCGTCTCCTTTTTTCTCCTAGAGACGCCATAATCATCAGGCCCCTTCCATGAGGGAACCCTTTTACGGACAAAAACCTTTTGTTTTACAACCAATCAAAGAAAGGATGCAGGGACGAAACGGGTTGTTGGACGCTCTAAACAGTTTTTGACTGAAACAGGGTAATTTTTTTGAGGTCAGGGGTTAGTATTTATTCCTAGACTTTAACTCTTTGCGTAAGTACCTATGGGTTTGGGATGGGCTGAAGCCTCTGTATGGATTTTGTACTGAAAAACAATACATAAGTCGAGCTTCCGGAGTCAATCCTAGTAGTTCCATCCATGGCATGTACCATATAGGAAAGGTTGTATCCATCTGGCTTGTTCTCCTACGGCCTACAGTACAGATCTTGTCGCTCTGGCCCGTCTCATCTTCTCCTGCTCCCTCAAGATTCAGCGGAAGATAGTTGGTCCTATTTTCATCTTCATTTTCTCTCTCAGCCTGTCAAAATAATAATATCGTATACCTGTTTTTACTCGGGCTCAAGTACTCCTATTATTGCTTTTTTGTGTAAACAGAAGCCAGGAGAAGGTGGATTACGTACCTCCACGGAACCTTTATTACAGCCAGCCAGGACTGTAATTACTTTTCAGGCCCCCTGGTTTGAATGTAAAGAGACCCAGTGAGCAGCAGTAGGATCCGAAATTAGTTTACTTTTTTGGACGGATGGATCCGGCCCGCCAGCTCCATACTATTACTCTGTAGAATCCCTAATGAGGAAGGAAGTGTGACTCAAAAGGTGACAGACGGTTATGGATTCCCAAGGCTCAGCGGCAGAGACACATCTGTTACGTTTAGGTCCCAGGATTTGAAATTAGCCCTCATCTCTATGGAGGTGGATTAGGCTGCCTGGTTCTGATTATAGGTGTACAATGTCCGTTGACCCTTATGGGTAGAAAATTCCGGCTGGGTCGTTACTTTTTTTAATGTAAAAGGTCACTTGATAACGGAGCGAGAGGTGATCTGGTCCTGGTCTAGGTGAATCTGGCCAATGGCTATGGCCAGGCTCATCCCTAAATATTGAATAGGCGGCTTTATAGTTTATAGTCCCCCAGAGGACCATGGACCGTACCATACCATGTGTTCTGTCTTGTCTTCTTGATTCTTTTAAAATGCCGCTCCCTTTCAACTTAGGGTGAAGGGATTTGGAGTCCCTGGAAGAACTTCTTGATGAAGTCCAACAGGCCCTGATTATACCTTCTTAAAGGCCCAGGGTTAAATTGACCCCATCATATTTTCATCAGTTGTGAACCTTCCCCGCCTGTTTATTTTCCTCCTTTTTTGTTCAGACTTTTCTACGCGTGTTTATTGTTTTTATTTAATGCTAGGTGGAAGGCTCTGCCTTTTTAAAAAGGTAGGTGTACTTGAGAATGAGAATGCCTATATGATAAATCGAGTGATATTTTATGGGAAAAAGGTTCACTTGTTAAGTTTGGAATATTTTATTTTTTTAGTTCAATCTTTTTGATCCTGTTCACCGCTGCAACCTCTAACTAGTTCTTAAACCAACCTAAAGCAGGTTTTCCTGGACGAAAATAATTATTTAATATTAGTGGCTTCGCAGTAGGTACAATAATTTTTCAAAAATGTCTGGTATTTAACAATTCCAGCAATACTCACTTCTACACACAAAAAAGGACAGACTGCTTTCATGAAAACTGATTTAGCTAGCTTCGAAAACAGCTAAAACGGTCAAATTGGTAAGGTACCTAACTTAATAATTATAGCTTTAATTAATCAAATTTAATATTGTGATGTGAGAGATCAAAATAATTTCCATCGTGAGCACCAGCATATTTTTTTGGCCCAAAGTCATAATTTTTGTATGTAGGTGTAGGTGTCATAAGTCAAAATATTAAACCTAGATACCATATGCCTTTTCATTTGTAAGATTAATGGAGATAGATGGACATTCATAAACCATAGACATAACAGACTTGACAAGTTCCCACACTATTTTTGTATTTCTAGACTTAAGAAAAATTGGAACTGCATTTTATAGTAGTTGCACGGGGAGCATAGGTACATGATCATGAATTGAACAAAAGGGGTTCCAAACTCCCAAGGGACCTCTTCCTTGTACCATGCAATTCTAAGCCTTTTAAGTTCTAAGGTGAACTCTCACATTATATTGTTCTACGTAATGTCTACAAATAGTCAATTGTCTTCAAGATTAGAGGCCGTCATCCCCAGGAGCGGCGGGGCCGGGAGGAACCTAATGCGCCCAATAAATTAGAGACTCGAAAAGGGAAGGTTGGCTAGACAAAGATGAAAGGAGGATATTAATCTCTCACTCTTTGTCTCCTCCCCTGCCTAATAAATAATATTAATGTGATCAGGTTAGCACCTAGTTAGGTGCTCATGTTTAGGACCTGTTTATTCCGTTCCCCACGCATTAATGCACAGAACAGAGTGGTGGCAACTGGAAACGGAGCCATTATGATTCTGCCGCTCACACAAGCACCCAGCTCTCCCATTGTGAACAATAACCCCCTGCTATTGACATTTTTGTTGTGGATTGGCAAATGTGCATCTCCACATATTCTGACCAGTCAATGCATCCTTGTAGTATCGCTGGAAAACGCCGGTTTAAAATTTCTCTAATAATGCGCTATGCATAACTATTACATCTACTGTGAAGTTTACGTCTTTCCAAGCTTTCGCGGGTACAAGGTGAAAGATTCCGTATAACGTCTTAAGTCTTAGTGCATACCGATTATTTTTGCAGCTCAGTTCTGGGTTCGGGGTCGTGTGCAACTCGATTTGTATTTAATTTATGCCAAAAAATATATAGAATGCATTACATTTTATCAGAATAATTTATTACATAATAAGATGTACTTAAGATGTATGAGTCTAGCAATGCCAAACTAATTTATGTTCCGGTTCTTTCCGACAATTCCTGGAATCGATTTTGTACTGTTCAGATTAACATCTAACGTTAACCAATTTAAATATGAATTTATTGACTAAATTTTACGTTTGAGCGCTGCATTATTAACTTAAGTATGTACCACAATGCTAAGATTAGGTTAATCTAGGCAAAATTAGGTTTGCCTTGTTTTTAACATTATAGCAGTTCCTGTAGTCTGTAGTTGTGAGTCAGATTATTCTCTGGGCAGAGTCAGTGTCAGTACGCACACATTTTGTAAAAATTCATGAATCAGTATTTTTAGGTTCAAATCAGTCGTAGGATATACGCGTTATGTAGTTAGTCACAGGATAAGGTTTACTGATAGCAACCTGCACTTGTAGTGGACGAGAGAGCCTATAGAGAATTGGGGCGGAGATTGAATTCATTTTTACCTGCCTGGGAACAGGTGTGTCTGTTTGGTTGTGGGGCCTGCTCCAATGATTTTGGGCTCATCCCATTCTTTTATCTCTTTTGTAATGGCTCCCCTTGTCCTCGTGCCAAGCTCCACAAGCAGTTGTACCTGTCCATCTTAATTTGAAAGGTAAAGTGGCGTGTGTCCCTTCTTCTCTGATCCTATCTCCTCTTGGCCTCTTGTGCTTTTGGCTGAGAGGCGGATTTGTATTGTAGTGTAGTGCTCAGATCAGATGTTACATTAGTATTAATACCTACTACCATCTATGTACTATTGTACTACATGATATGGTGTTAGCCGTAATTCTTGTGTTCGTTTAATAATAGAAACTGACGCTTTTAATCCCCCTAAGTGATACAGACTTATAACTAACAACCCTCACAGAAGAAAATGTGTAAGAGTCAATATTCACCTGGAAGTCCTCCATTTTCGAGTTCGGTCCCTTCGATCGAATTCCCTGTCTTTTACTTATTTTTGGCAAGAGTTCAAAACAGAGTGCAGGAAAGGTGTGTTCAAGAAGGAATTGATTCCCTTTAGGTGGGAAACGTATTCAGACCCAGAGGCGTGGTTCCCATTTCCCGTGCTACAGCATTTGTTAATAACAGGCTTTTACGAGGAAGTGGGTACTATTTTTTAGGCAGGAGTAAGTATTTTTCTAGCTTTGATAAATAGCTACCATTATTGCACCTAAATCTATACAGTATGAAAACCTATCCGGGGATTTTAGGCAGTATTAGCTCCTTTGCTACTGAGATTGGGATCAAATACCAAACTCAAAGAAAACACCCAAAATTGAGGTCAGTGAAGCTGAAGCCTGAGGTGCTCCAGATCATAGGCCTAAAAGCAGATGAGTCAATATAGGCACTAAAAGGTCCAATGATTGAGTATATAGGCGTGAGGTCTGATCTAGAAACAACACATTAGCCCAGACCCAACTGACCCAATATCCACTATTGCTACTGCTACTGCTGTGCTGTGGTAGGTAGCACTCGAAATACAAAATAGTAGTACTGCTGAAATCCAGACATTACCTTACTTCAGTAGTGGTACTATATTTCAGGAACCGTTCTATTTCGAGGCATAACCCGTTATAAATGTGTTTCAACAGGAAGGTATAAATCGGATCACCGGAATATTTACGACATTATACCTCAGCCTAAATCTCTGAGAGCCACAGGCCCAACCCAAACTTACTTAGCATTAGTCTTCCCATGTTCCAGACACATTAAAAGTTCCGTCCTCGTAGTGGGCTCAGGAAAAATCCAAAGGCAAGGAAGCCAATTTTTTCCGCCTCCTCTGACGTGTCTCCTTCTTTATCAATCACCTTTGCTACCTCATAAAAATCTTCGTACGGCTCATCCTCATCCACCTTTGCTTGCCAAGACGCCACGAAAGGGTTACGTAAAGGAAGGCCAAAAAATAAGGTGGATTGATAAGGCTAAGGTAATACATCAGGGGGAATAACAGGAGGGGGGAGGTTCGTGATAAGGAAATAAAATAATATTTTATGCCTATGCCTATGGCAGAGCCAAAGGATCGAATACCTTGGTCTTTGTACGTCCCATTCTCATGAAGATCCCTCAGAATCTGAGCCTGAATGGGAACGGCGAAATCTTCCATATATATAAATTTCTTTTCCTACCTAGGCTATGGGCTCATCCTCGTGTCTTGTATGTAGTACTGCGTAATAGATATCTAAGGTACTGGTACTGCTGGCCGACGATACTAAAACAAGGAATGGGATTCTGCTGACGATTGCACCTAGAGCCAGCAGGAGCGGGATGAGCCGGGAGACGATTTGCTTCGAACCCCGGCTTACTTATGAAATCACCTTCACACGATCAGCATTTTTAAAACCAGATTTCCGAAATCGGCCGGCCCCGGCCTCCCGGCTTATTACATCTCGGGAGGTAGTAGGACCGGCTAACAAGGCTCTCGGACTGTAAAAGGTCTGAAAATCAAAGTTAATGCTCATGTCTTCGTGTGCCTATCGGCACTTGGGCGGGGCCAGTTGCCGTGTCATGTACCGTAATAATCATAACAGGAGGGACCATATTCCCGTGGCTTCCAGGTTGGGCCGGCAGTGCCGAGTCCTAAAATTCGCGAAAGGCCCCGTTAGTATCTTAATATATGGCTGGATCTCAGATTTAGTATCAGGGTGTTATGGCCGCTATTTAAGACGCTAACATACCGGCTTCTCACTTTCTCTCTGTAACAAAGGCAATCACTGACCTGGTAAAACTGAGAACATTAAGAAGACTAACGATACCTTTAACCTAAACATTAACATAAATTAACCAATAGTTGCACCGAAAGGAACGAAAGGAGGCTTAATCAGCGTGAATCTTGAATATGCCTAATCCACAAAATGAGCCAAAGCTCGCTAAACTAACTAAACATTAAACCTAACCTAACCTAACCATAAGCTACCATTTACTTACGACGAAAACTAACAAAACGTAACTTTACACTAAAGTAAGTTACCCAAGTTAGCAAAACATAATATAAGAAAGCTAAAACTATAAACAAAACCTAAACTAGTTAAATTATCGAAACTAAAACATAAGCTAAAACTACTCCAAACTAACCCAGTCTTAATTTTGTGAGCGACGTTTTTTATTTTACCTGTCTATGAATCATCATTTTTCAGGCAGAATGCAGTGTTTTTACGTGCCATAAGAAAAGGCCTTTCGCATTCATAATTCATACATGTAGGTAGAGCGGTAACCTTGGGGAACTACGTGAGGGTAATGACTTCCTTATCGTAGCCAGCAATAAATATTGGACTTGATGGGGACCTGGGGCTCTTCGCGGCTCGACCTGAATGGCAAGTTGCCGCACGTATAGAAGTATATTGTTCTATTAAATTAATAGGCCTAGACTTGCGGTGGTGGGGGCTAAGACAGTGGAGGTTGTGGACTGAGCTGAGCTAGGTGAACCCGCAAGGCGTTCAGGCCCAAAGGATGAAAAAGAGGAAAAACATTATTAAGGGTTATAAATAGTTTTTATACGTGTGAATGTGAGGGAAGGAATGCTTTGCATGGAGTTTCCATGATCTTCCCGGGTAATGGATTTTGGTCCCTGGCCTATCTCCCGACCAGGGCTATAGTAGTAGTAGTGGTGTAAAAGGTATGTTTGGAATTAGGGATCCGTAAAAGCGTTCCGAAGCTCAAGCCTTCCTGTGAGTGAGTAATCACAGGTGCTCTCCTTTTTTGCTGTAATAATGGAACACCTCCCATCCTACAGCTCCTCGCTCAGACTCTATTTTTAGGACTGGCATCTCTTTTATTTTAATAATACCTGACGCTTACTACAGTGTCTCCTTCTGCAGAGGCAGAGGGATCCCAGGATTCTATTCTTCCTGTACAATGCTAAACATGTGTGGAAATACAAAGCAGCTAGATATAGGTACTACCTATAATTATGTGAGTTCATGAGGCTGAGCAAGGGGATGCACGTAGCATGCAAGAATATTAATATGCTGTCTTAGACTTTTCCCTGTCCTCGTAATGACTTGAGATAGGTGCGATTAGAGATACGGTGTATGGGAATGGCTCGGCCAAGTTTTCCTATAGCGGAAAATACGGTAATAATTTTGCAAATGGAATCCTAATGCCTTTGTTAAACTAGTCATTCGTATTCATATTCATGATGCTGATAACAGGTTAATGCTAGGTGAAGGAATGAGAAATCGAACTTAGGCCCATCTCCATGATTAACCTTCACCTCTAGCCTTGTCATTCTTGTAATTTGACTCTGCAATTCCTCCACGGCGTAATACCTTAAGCCCAGTAGCTAATTCACATCGCATCAGGATTAGGAATACGTGTGACAGTCTTTTTTATTCACCTTAACCTTCAAGCTCGTAATCTAAATAGAGGCTTAATTTAATTGCCGTCTTATCAGTTGTGAGAAGGTGAAATTTTTAACGGGGTTGGGAATGGAGACGTGAGAAATCAATAGTACCTATTGTATGTATAAGATAGTTCTGCACGTAATCAGCATTACTGTATAAACAATAGGACCTTTTATGTCCCTGTTTATGGGAGCTCAGGCAAATTAATCCCTTCCCTTTCAAAACGAAGGTGGGATTGTTTACGTGCTCTAATTTAGAATTCGGGACTGTTTATTCAGATCCTGTTTTTACGGCCATCCTAAGGTCCCGCGCATGTGAATAGCTGAAGAAGGGGGACAGAACAGAATTCTTGCTCCTGTTGATGCATGCGGGAGCGTATGCAAGCATTCAATTGTGAGACTTTGATAGGGCGCAGAAGTGCGAGTAGTTTGAGGATTCCGCCGTTGGCTGAGAGAGAAGTTTTCTATTTATATACACCTTACAATCTGCGCTTGTACAAATATAAATGGCCTGTCATTTTCATATCGAAAAAATCTGGTCTGGTTAGAATAACATTTAACATTTAGCGAAAGCAACAACTAGTTTTAGTTTTCGGAGTCCAAGTCCGAAATTAGCTTATATAGAAGAAATAGTATAGCTATGAAAACTCAAGTACATGAATTTTGCATTTTCCGGGAAAAGTTGTTTTCTGATGACAAACAAGCCCGCGCTAACGCAGTACGAGAACAAGATTTCTTAAACATTTCCTGGGTGCATCACCGCATCATGTACAACTTCCAACTTCACTGGAAAGTTCATTCAGCGCACATGGGAACATGTAGTACATAGTACATGTACCCTAGGATTATGTTGGAAATGTATGTAGCGAATCGTTGTTCGTACCTCGGTAGCACGGGCTTGTTTATCAGGCAAGCAGTGGACGCAACGAGTGGAATTTTAAAATATAATTTAGCCGTATGCAAATGTTTCGGTGGAAAATTTTGCTCTATCCTGTCCACGCCACTGTCCGCTTATCCCTAAAGGTGTACACTCCTGCATTTGAGATTGCACAGGGTTAAATTAGTGAAAGTGGGCTCAAGTGAGGCGTAGCAAATCCTTAATTGACAATTGGGGAGCCAGGAGGATGATTAATGTTTCTTTGGAGCAGGCAGGGGAGGCCTGATTGAGGGCCGGATGCTCCAATCAGGGACGCCAGCTTATCTCCCATGGTAATGAATTGGGAGCCCCGTGTCCTTTGTAAAGGGCCCATCAGGGAGCCACCTAGAATTGCATATAGGATAATCAGGTGCGGTCCGATTAATGAGGAGCAGGGGCCATTCTATAGATAATCAGTGGGTAAATAGGTGTGCCGTCGGTCACCTATTAACCGCAGGACAGGCCTCTCTAAATGAGCCATTGTGGGAGGACAAAAGGTAGGTCTTCGGGCTGGGGGAAAAATTGGCAAAGTAATTGGGACTCCTTCTGTCTTGACAAAATGATAGTAATAATGGGCTTAGGCATTAGATTGTAGGACCCTCCGAGTTTACTATTATTTATTGTACCAAGCTGGATCCTATGTATACCTTTGGCTTACCGGGACGAAGAGATGAGGCTCGAGAACCTTGAGGATTAAGCCAAATTGCGTCCTTTCACTCTCTCTCTCGCTCCCATTCTAGGGCCCAGCTCTAAGCACCTATTGTCTCCTCCTGTAATTATTTGTCCTTGTTTTGGGAGCCAGGTATGTCTTGGTAAGACAATAGTGAGGCCTTTTGTATAAACACGAACAATGGGTGAAGGTAACGGGGACGGCGACACACGTGGATGAGGTGTAGGCACAAATTGGCGAAACGCATATTACCCTTACCTACCTAAGCCTTCTAATGCAAAGTTCTGTGGTGTCAGAAAGTTTTTAAAAAAACTGACATGTTCCAACTTACAATCAAGAGTGAGTTGAATATTTCTAAATAGAGATAAGTATTTAAATATAATCTGATATTGTAAGCTCAAGCTGTCCAAATTCCGAAATTCCGGGTTTAGGGGTCAGCGTTTGTAATTAACTATTACATAATTGGTCATATTTACTTACATTGGTGCGTACGGAATTTATAATGTATTCGGACTCAAAGGCCGGGTCCCAAATATAGTCCTTCTAAGATTTGGAAACCTATAAAGAGTGGGGGAAATGGGAATAAATAAAAATGTTGAAGCATAAAACGTTTTTAGTGGAGTTGGTGAAGAATGTTCCCCGAGAACGAAGTAAGTTGTTGAGGCCCCCAAAGTTGGAAAGTTGTGTTGAGGAGATAGAGGCGGGCTAGGCCGAAGAAATGTAAAACTACTCCGAAACTCCGGGGCCCTGTTGTGCGGTTGATGAGTAGAGAGTTTTGACTTTTCGGGAGAACAGGAAAGGTAGAGGAATAATTTTTTATCGGAGCGGGCCCAACTTTGTCCTCCTGGTTCGGAAGTAGTTTGATTGAATAGGAGGGAGGGCAGGGAAGATGGGCCTAGGCTTTATTACCTCCTCAGATGCGTGGAGACCGTAAAAGGAGGCGGCAGGGGCCGAAGGTCGCTTCAACTCTAAAGTACTTTCCGCGGGACTAAAAGTCGGCCCGGAGAGAGGAAAGTTGGAAAGGTAAGAAAGGTAGGCTTGGGTCTAGGAAGGAGCAGTTCTATACGGGAAGAGTGGAGAGAGATGAAAGGGAGAGAGAGGTTACTAATGCTTACAATAAATTACGATGCAATGCAAAACCCCAGAATCCGCCGTGCTGATTTCCCGTTTCCGTCTGCTACTACTCTCCTGCCTCTTACTTACCCTCTCCGGGCACTTATACGGCCTATACCGACTCAAATAAAGTCCTAAACTCGGATTTAGACTTTAGACTCTCATATACAATGTAGTTGGGTCCTGGGTCGCTCTTACATTATATTTATGTATGTGTATGGACTATTGGAGCACAGTCGTCATCGTCTTTCAGAATGTCTGAATGGCCGTATAACTAAACTCCGGCGATAACCTGCGAAGCCTATGCCTATGCCCAGTTCTGCGGTTCAATCAATTACATAGTTTAGCTAATATTAGTGTCATTAATTTAAAAGGGGAATAATGCAATTCACGAAAAGATAGAATTACCAGAAAATAAAAAGTAGGGAGCTAATAATTCAGTTACGTTCGTTCTCAGCTTTTATTATATTCAGAATTAAGACCTAATAGCTTACGCTACACGTAACTGTTGTTAGATTCTGGATTAGAGTAAAGGTGTTTTGGAGTACATACAAAATTGATGTTAGGATTTTTCTAGAAAAAGCTATTGATATTGATACTATTTATATGTTTGTCTATTCATTCGGAGAATAAGAGCTTAATTTAAATTGTTAGTCATTTGGGCTTTTAAGTTATTACCAAAAACCCTTCTCCAAAACATTTCCTTTTATCACTAACCTAATAAATTTAACCTAAACGTAAAGTAAGATGGATAGGAAATTAAATCTTTTGGTGATTAAAATTGTTTGGTAATTTTATTTAGGTTGATTTAAGTAATTAATGTTTGCCGGTTAATACCATATTATAATCTCGTGTTTGCGTTCCTAGTAGGAGAAAACCTGGTTGCTACTGTTTCGCGTTTACCTTCGTGGAATATAAAAAATTCACATTGGCATTTTAACCTTGCTACGACATGCTGGCTTACAGGAATTCAACTATGAAGGCGTAAACTATGTAGCGTGTAATAATAATGGGTTTATAGGTCTTGTAAGAAAGGAGTTACCGACTTGGTAGGCCAGACGTGGCGGGAGTAATGGATGGGCCTAAAACTCGTATTTACTTACTCGATTGCTTATTTGTATGATTTGTGGGCCTGTCTTCCCACCTTATATTATTTTTCGGGGGCCTCCTAACACTTTTTCACAGCTCCTAAATTCATTTCCTACCCGTTAGCGCCTAGGCCCCGGCCTCAGAGTGAATATTCCTTATAAACTCCCTGTCTCTTGTTTTCCCCACTTGAGCTTTCACTTGAGCCTAGCTAGCGGGAGAAAGGAGGCAATCCCCCCCAAAATAAAACCTTTCACCACAAGATCTATTTTCTCATACATAACCAAATAAAGTGGGCCTAGCCGCCTCGGCCGACACTCCAAAGAAACCTTCTTTACATACTAAAGTACTAATAAAAACTACACGGCTCCCACTCCGCCCAGGCCCAACGACCTGTGGAGTTAAAAGTGAAATTTTTCATTGTCAACTCCCTCCGTGGAAAGAATTAGAGATTATGTTTGCTATCTCGCCCGGGCCTCGGCGAGGGCTCCAAAATTGACGAGCTCCACCTTTCAGCTCCGCCGGATTTCCCAACCCAACCAAACTTCATTCCCTAAACTTTACAAGGCATAATATATGGGAAAAGTTGGGACGGAAATGAGGTGAAGTGTGTGGAATTTTAATGAATGTCCTATGAGATCTCTAGATCATGTGGGACAGAGCATGTGGGCTATAGGGACCACTTTACTATGCAAGCCTAATGCACGGAAGTAAATAAGATTAGGCGTTAGGCGTCCTCAGTCCACATATCCTTTTAGAAAACTTCTCATTACGGTCCTGCCGCGAATTAAGCAGCTTTTCTGATGGCTTAAAATTGATAGTCATTAACGAAGCTAATAGATAAAATTATGGATTCTGGATGGAGAAGTACTTCAATATCATTCTGGCGTCTTCAACTAACCTAACCCATTCCTGTCTAAAAATAAAACAAACCTAGTCCTACCTAAAATAATCCAATCACAATCCTGCCTACAGTAGCCTAATCTACCACCTAACCTACCTAAATTAAAGTGACGTAACCTTACTTTGCGTAATCTAACCTAACGCAATCCTAAAATCCTAATCCTGCTTAAAGTAACCTAAATCTAATGCTAATTAAATTAACCTAACCTAAGCTAATACAGGCCAATGTAACCAAAAGTAAGTTAGTCTAAGTCTAGTCGTAACTTTTGTGAGCAACAAAAAACGGTTTCATTCCAGTGCTCAAGTCTTATATGATTTTCGATTTTCCATTTAACGAGGACATGCACAAGGTCTTCAAAATTAATTACTACAATATGTGCTACAACGTGTTTACCCTTACTATTAGTACTATGTAACTTTCGCCGTCGTCGGTGTTTGCGTTTACGGGTTTGCGGTTGACACCACATGAAGTGCCCTCGAATCGAAGCCCCACCTCGCCCTGCACTCCTGCCTCAGATTTGGGAGACATGAATTTTAAATATAGTTTCTATAACATTATGCCGTGGAGTGAATCAGGGAACGTCGATTGGTCCCATTTGGCGTTCGGTTATGCCTGACTGGGCCCATTCACATTTTTGAATTCGGACCTGAGCAGGAAGATAGTCCTCGTCCTCGGACATGGCCATGAGCGTAATTCAAAGTAATGTATCTGCCTGGGAGCCCGACCTGGGGAGTCAAGTGGACCGGACCAAAATGAAAGGAGGAATAAGTGTATTGGCTAGGTAGGCCAGAGCCGGGACCAGAATAGAATATTGAATAGGACGAGTGTCCACTAACGATAACGACGACGGAGTCCCCTCGTCCCTATGATGGCAACTTCCCCTTCCTGTGCTGCTGCTCAAGAGCGACATCCTCAGCCCAATAGAAGGTAAAATGAGTTTCCCTGTATTAAGGGCCATCCTGTCCTCCTGCCTGCCTGGAGAGTCATTACGTAGGCCGGGGCTCTATTCCCGTAGGCCCATGCCCATGCCTCACCGGATTTCCATCTGATTCATCATGACTTAATTTACTGTATAGTCTCTAGTAGCCTGCCAGATGGGGAGGCAGAATACACCAAACCTGCCCCTTCTTTCTACTACTATAGTGTAGTAGTCTAATTTGATTTTGATTTTTCTCTATGAGCCTAGTCCCTTAAAAGGGCCGCCCTTCCTCGAACGAATCTGGAAAAGTGAAAATAAACAGGATGACCGGTCAGGAGGACGTCTCCGTAATCCCCAAGATTACGGCTTCAAGACTTTTACGAAGATACTGTACAAAGTTTTTACCGTAGATAAACAGTTGGGAAAAGTTTCCCAAATGAAAATGAAGGAATCCGGGCCCAAGTCCGGCAGGAGGGATTTTACGGATATACTATTTTATGCTAAGGAACCGGGGAACGAAAAATAAGACTCTGACCCTTCAGAGTAGGAGTCGGCTTGTAGAACATGAACATGAGTCAAACTTAGCCAAGAGCGGGGAGTAGTTTAGCTAAGCCGGCCGGAAGTGAACCGGTAACTGAGCCGGGAGGGTCGTATATTTCACATTGAGCATCAGTTTATTATCAAGTTGAGCGGCTCGAGAGGTAAGTCCTTGGGCAACTTTTCCCTGGGATCTCCAATGTGCGGGCTTTGATTGTGTGTTTTCAAAAGTTGGGAAAACCTTTGGAAGTTTCCGGAGTCGGAGAAGTCCGGTAGAGCTACAGCCATTGTGGCTATAAAGCAAGAGGTTAAAATATGCGTATTTAGAGTTGGATCTTAAAGCTCACGGAAGTTGTATTTATAGTATTGAATACTCCGTCGAGAAAAATGTGTGCATTAATGCCGAACAGATTTTGCATTAAATATGATTAAGATCAATGTACAATTGTCGGAAAAGATTCTCCCTGAGCAGCTTTCTAATTAAATGTAGTTGGTCAAGCGTGAACCTAATTCAAAACCAAAGGCTGGTATGTTGTTGCCCAAAGAGTAATGTTAGCTCCAAAAAAATATGTCCAATGAAAAAATCTAGATGCTCTCCAAACCACATGACGCAGGTCGGGAATGCAATATGATTAGCGTATGCATATGCACCCCCGATAAACCGGCTAACCATTAATGATTATTGTGTGTCCAACATTGATAAGCTCCTTTGCATATTTTGTTTTGGCCTAAAGTTTATATATTTTTTGTTGAAAAGTCAAAATCAAGTAAAAGTCAAAATCAAGTATGACTAGTATTCTGCATTTTTCCGGTAAAAGCTAAACAATTTCTAAACAAAATTCTCATACCACCAAATCAAAGTTGTTTCATAGCGCAAGACTGTAGTTTCGTTTAAGGCCAAATTATCTGTGAATTCGGTGCCGTTCGTTAATAATAAGTTTGATTAGCGTTAAATGATACGGATAAAGGTACACGTGGCAGGAACCGGGGAGTGCTCAATCCCCGTGCCTATAGTCTCTTGTGCTCCTGTTATTTTGCTGTGTATAGGTCCTTAGCCAGCTAGAAGGCTAGGGGAAGCTTAATTGGAGAAAATGATGGACGAACTTTTTGTCTTAGGTGGAAACCTGCCTGGGGAGGGCTTGTTGATGCCCTCTGATTCCAAGATTAATGTGTGTATCAGAATGTATTACACAGTTGAGATGAAGTGAGCTAAGCCTCCCGTATCTCGGCCCAAGTCTAGTCTCTCCAAATTATTGGCTTGGTTCCCCCTAATAAATCGATAGCGGGGAATCCGGGGGACCCCCGCCCGGGCCTATTTTTAAGGTGAGGCCCGGCCTGGGAGGAAATAAAAGAAAATGAATTCCCCGTCACATCACACTCAGTTAGGAGTAAAGTTAGTGTAATTGCGGCCCGTGCAACAGTCATTGTTACTACATCTCTAGGAATGCTCTACTCGGCACTCGGAGTAGGTTCCTCTCCATGTTTATAGCCCTCCTGGTCAGGTCCTCCTGCCCACCTATCTATTTATTACACAGAGAGACATTAGATTAAATGATTATGGCCTCGGCCACCGCACAGCCCAGGAACTTGACAAAACTTTTTCCTCCTACAGTCTAGAGCAGACTATAAAATCAACTGCTTGTCTTGGCCTGCCCCGAACTTTGGAGGCATTATTTTGGCGAGGACCTCGAGTTGTGGGCTCGACGTGCTGAAGCACAGGTGTTAAGTATAATTGGTCCCCGTAGGGCTCCAAAGTAATTAATCTCCACGTACATGGCTCAGTATGTACAAAGGGTTCGAGTGGGAAAAGGAAAAGGCATACGACATACATACATTATGGTTGGCATTAGGAAGGTGTTCAAGTATTTACTGGATTGCCGATTGCAATTTATTGTAAAACACTACACATTCCCGTTTTGGAGTGCAAGCCTAGATTAACCTAACCTATTTAACTCAATCCGGACCTAAGAAGTAGCATAATTAGACCCACCAATATTTTTCCCACTTCGACCACGATTTGTGTCACCGTAGATAAACTTTACCGAATAATAACTTCCTAGCTCTTATACGGTTAGGTTTGGTTAGTTCTGGGTTCGGTTACAGTTTAGCCTAGCTTTGGTTAGGTTAACTTTGCATGGCTTAGCTTTGGTTAAGGTAGGTTTGGGTACCTTAGAATTTGTTAGGTAATATTTGGTTAGGTTAGATTAACTTAAGTCTGGATTAGCTTAAGACTAGTTAGCATTAGCATAAGATTAGCTTCTTTGCGTAAGATTCGGTGAAATATGAAAAAAGCAAATCACTACAGAATAAGTTAAATTAATATAAATTCAGTTTTATTAAGATTAATTTGAGACTTACTATATCTTAGGTACTCGGTACTGGACTCTTAAGTACTTAAATAACACATATTTAGGGTAAAAGTTTCACTATACTTATAGCGTAATAATCAAACCTAACCTTAATTAAGGACGTTGATTTTTGATTTTCCGGTAAAATAAAATTATTTTTCGTAAAAGGAAGTAGATCCCAATTCAATGCACGTAGAGTATGGCCAATTACCCAGCTTCCTGTCCCTGGTAGCTAATGAAGGAGCCAGAGGATGAAAATAAGGAATTAGTAGCCGGGTCCTAAATCCCTCTCCACAGCCTACAATGTACATTTAATCCGGTCACAGGTGTGACAGTGGAGCCGAGGTCCATCCTATTAGTCTTCGGTTCATCCAATTAATACGGGGTCTCGAGAGAGTTACCGGGTCCGGGCCTGACTGATTCTACGCGGTATTTTTTTTCCTCCTCTCCTCTTACTACTGTATGTACACAGAAGGCCTCGTAGTACACAAGAGAGCTGAGGAAGAAGAATGGTGAAAGGCTCGGAAGGTTCCTGGAGTGGGGGAATGTTTCAGCACTTCGAGTCTATAGTGAAAGGAGCTTGAAGAGAATAATGAAATGGAGGAGTTTACCTGCCTCGTTGGATCCTACTAGTCTTCCCTCCTTGGTATCGATCCCCCTCGTCTAATTGGCCGAAATGCAGGTAGGGCCCCCACACCGTGGGCCTTTCACGGGGAGAAAGGAGCCGGGGAAGAAGAAAAATGGCCATTTCATGTTCACTCAGTATTTACACTCGGAGTCGGGGAGCTAAAAGGTATTGACTCTTGCGTGCTGGTCACCGGCCGAGCAGAGGGTGTAATGAGGTGCATTACATTACGCCCTCCTTTTCAACATGAGAGGAGAAAGCTGGTGGACGGAGAGTGAGATATACATTAGGCCGAAGCCTTTTTCTTACCTCTGTTTTCCTCCTCATGAAATCCTGGTAGTAGAGCCTCTGCTGACCTCTGTTTTAGGGGGGTACCTACCATTAAAATGATAATTTACGAAATTATATGATTAAAATAAATTCAGTAACTTAGGTACTTGGACTGATTTATAAACCTAACTAGTACGCCAGAATCAAACCCTAGCTTGACCATCCACACTTTTAACTTAGCCAAACCAACGGTATCCATAAGTACCTAAAATAACATAAGCTACGTTTCCAGATTTAACCTAACTTAACTTAAGCTATCAAAACCGAACCTACCCTGCGCTAACCGAACCTAGTCTAACCGAATTTGGTAAACGGGTCAGATTTGTATTAATTATGAAACAATCAAGTAATATTGATCAGGAGCAGAATGTATCCCGTATTTAGTTGTACTAATATATACTTTTCAAGGTTTGGGGAGGGGTCCTGTGGTATCCCAAACTCGCCACTCGTTGTTAGTGCTCTGACTTACACCCTGTTTTCGTCCGTGTCTTTTGTATCAAATGAATTGTAGGCCCGGCCCCTTGTTCCCTCTAGGTTAGGCCCACAGAGTTCCTGACAGGCAGGTAGAGTTTTTATCCATTAACCTCTTTCACTTGATATGATGGTGATGCCGGGGCTTGTTTATTTCCTCTCCTATTCTCCGTTCCACCTGAGAGTCCTGGACCCGGGCCTGGGAGCCGGAGAGTAATGTATAAGACGGTATAAATCAAAGTGAAAGTATAACCGCCTCCCTTTGATTCTTCACTTAAGGGACTAGACCTGTACTGACTTTCCCTTTATGGGTTTAGTTTGGAGAAAGTCCGGGGCCCATTATGGTTATCAGTAGTATGGGCCGGAGTGAGCGGCGGAACCAGGAGCGATTACTGCCCTTATCCATCACTCCGAGCCCTACCTTTGAATTTTTCATTTCTCTCACTCTTTATCATCACATTACTTTAGTTTTTAAAAGGGGAAACTTTCTCTGGAGAAACCGGCGGCCTTCCAGCCTACCAGTGCAGTAGTAGTATGAAATAGATTTTGAGTGAGTATTTGGGCCTGTCTAGGGCCTCAGCCTCTTTTGTTGATTGCCGTAATAGGCCTGTCACTCTGGGGCCCCGACTCCCTCAGCTCCTTTCCCCGCCCGTAATTCCCTCTCTCATTGTGAGGAGATTGATTTGGGCGTCTTGTCTTCTCAAAACGGTTTACTCATTTTGACTGAGTGAAAGTAGATTAGTCACTGGCTGTAAATAAATACATCAGGAGGGGCCCCCGATATTAATGCACTAGGAGAAAAGTTTCAGATTCTGGAAAATAGGAGCCAAGAGATTTCTAGATCTACGAGGCAGGACACACCTTAGAAGACCATTGTTAAAGTTAAGGAATAATACTCCTATGGTGAGTGTAGGGGATTTTATGTTATAGCTAAATACATATGTATATGTATGTGGGCATGCTATTCCGTTCCTAGTGAGTGCCCGCATCCTCCATGCACGTGCACCATTTTACCCAGATATTTGCATATGATATGGCGTAAAACATTAGACCATATCCACAGATTTGAAGTGTATACAGATAGTATTTGATGATTCTTGTATTGCCTCAAATAAGTAGCCCAGGCCTCTGGAAACGACGACATGTGAGATCAATATTTGGGTTTCTTTTCTTGTTTCAAAATTGAAGGAAATCCAAACAGAGGTATAGTTAGCTAAATCATCGAAAGGTACCTTTCTGCGTATGCATAAGCTTGAATTGTACTCTAAAAAAAAGCCCACATAAATAGTTTATCGTACCATATTTCTATGTTGGATAAAAACTGTTTGTTTTCTATGATGAATACTGTATATACTACCTTACGAACTTATTATTGAACGTTCACCTCAAAGTTAAACTCATCTTTTTTTACCACCCTGTATCTCATCTTTCAATATCTTGACGATTAGCTAATGGAGTAATTACGTAACATAATATAATGCAATTTTAGGTTTTATGACAATGGTTCAAAATCGAGTAAGAAACCTTTGCGACTAAATTTGCGTCTTTGCCGGACTTTCTCCAGTGTCTCTAATACAGACAGTTCTCTCCTGTGCAGTGTAATAGTAAACCCATATTAGCCGATATCAGGATTATTTTACCATTGGCCGTAACATAATCCTGGCCTCCCCTGCCTGTGCTGAAACAGGAGACCTAATACATGGAATAACATTCACACTCCCTGAAAGGGCGAGGGGATCCCAGTGGTCCGGGATAAATTATGATTTGGGCAGGGACTCTCCCGGCCCCGGAACCTGACCGATGATGATGAGCCATGAGCCGAGCTGGGGAGAGCGTGGCTCGGTTCCAAAAATATTATTATTGAAATGATAGGAGAGGGACCGTCCAATGGGCCTATAATGGGGACACGTGCAAAAAGTCAACGAAATGTGGCGATTAGGAGCCGGGCGGAAAGATGAGTGAGGGGGAAAGCCGGAGCTGGGAGCATGGCGGACAAAACGAATCACGGCAGGTAGTCGCGGAGTCCGGGAGACATGTGCATATTCCGCTTACACGGCCCCTCACAATCCCAATCATCTAGGCGTAGCCTGGTATTACTTCCCCATGCTCCTGGCAGGCAGGCTCTCCAGCCTCCTCTGGGCTAAATTCTGGAATGATTCACGGGATCTGCACAATGAGACAGTTGAGCTGGAATATAAGGGGGAGAGCCGGGCTCCTGGGCTTTGACGAAGAGCAAATAGTAAGGTAGTAGTATACCGAGTACGGATACGGCGGGACTACAACGGCCTCCCTCAGCCCGTACTCTTAATCGTCAGGCTCCCAGCCTCCACTCATTCATAATTTATGATTCCTGTTCAGGAGAGCTGCTGACTCGGCGACTCTCCCCGTCCACTTATGATTTAATTACGTGGATTTGTTACATACGTGAGAGAAAGTTGGTGGGGAGGGGAAGTTTCAATAAATACGAATTTGGTTGAAATTACTACACAGAGAAGGCCATTTTTGAAAATCGATTAATGCTGACCTGAATGTTGAATTTGAATGAGCATCTACACGACAATTAAATTGATTAGGCCTTAGGCCAGAATAAGAGGGACAAATTATCTCTTTTATTAGATGCGGCGGGGTTTCGAAAATCTAAACTGTCCGTTTTAGTTCGAATTTATAACCTTCAAGAAGTTTAAAGAAAAACTATGCTTTGAATTACTGTTTCATGACTAAATACTTCTACAGTTATAGGCTGACCAGGATAGGAAAGGTTATATCGAGAGTTTAGCTGGGTTAGGTGAAGGCTACAGCACTAATTTAAATACGCGTGCATGGAAAGGACGGCTGATTTATTTTATAATATGGCTCAAAAGTCAAAACATGACTAATTTGTATATTTTCTGTTTTTTATAGGTAAGCCCTGACGAGTTTTCTTGGCACGTTTTCATAATGCAACTAGCCGTAGGACGTAGGATGATGTTGAAGGAGATGAATTATGATGATGATGACTGGCGGCCCCGCAGAGGTATTTACCTCAAATTAGTTAGCAGATCTAGGAGCAAGAAAACCTGTATTATG
This sequence comes from Hypogastrura burkilli, assembly GCA_034696285.1. Lineage (NCBI taxonomy): Eukaryota > Metazoa > Arthropoda > Collembola > Poduromorpha > Hypogastruridae > Hypogastrura > Hypogastrura burkilli. Next base: position 16,607 of record JAQFZY010000066.1, on the reverse strand, counting down.
GCAGATTAGCCTTCCTGAACCCCTCTAATTTATAATATCAGATTTGGCATACAGTACTTTCTCTTTTACTAAATTGCTATGCCCGGTATAGGCACGAATTACCCATCAATTAAGCATCAAGGGAACTGGGAGGCTCAGGCCCAAGTCACTGAACCCTGAGCATTGACTTTGGAATTGAAAACACAAATAGTTGATTCTGGCGGGACGTGTTGCCATCCCTTCGCGTGGGCGCCGTAGTAATATGAGTTGTGGAAGTGCCATGGAGAGACGTCCCTGAAACTTGAAGTGGAGCCTCATGGGAATTAATTAGTCCTAATTGATACCATTCATCTTCGTTATGCAAAAATCCGAACCTTTTTTCTCAGTTTTCATCAAGTCCGGGGGATCCGGGGGAACCCAAGCCCGTGCCTGATGAGCCCAAATTGGCAGGGACTTGTCCTCTAATAAGGAACAAGGTGTATAGGCTCACTATAAGCTCGAACCGTGGGATGGATGTTATAAAATAGATTGCCAGATCTGCGGTATTTGATTTTTTCCCCTTCCTCTGTCCTGAAAAATGGGATCTCTACATTTCCGCCTCCTCCTCGGGCCCGGGCCAAGAAAGTACAAGTATAAACTTTTTCCGTAGTCGAGTCTCCAAGGTGTTGATTTAGAATTCAGGTATGCGAGTCGGAGCCTTCGTCTTCGTCTATTTATATAATCCGCTCTTCCGCAGCGTAGAGCTGCAGCGGGTATTATTCTCTAAATAAAAGTTTTTGTTTCCCATTCTTACCTAAATCCTATGGAGTTCCGCCGAGCTCTAAAGTCGTAAAACAGTCAGGGAGAGGGAGAGTTTAATATTTTGGGGACATTATAGTCCCTCCATTCTCGTAATTAGTAACTGGGCTGAGGGCGTAATGCCTAAAGTTTTCCTTGACTCCAGACTTGGGGAAACTCATCAGGTACTTTGGCCGTCGAGTTTAATGGGTTAGTCATACCTGTTGTGCTCCCTTTTTATTTTCAACCTGCCGTGCCTAAAGATGGCTCCGTAAATGCGTAACGCCCATTGAATCAGGACGGGCGTGATAAAATCCGGAGAGTCTTCCCAGAACCCAAGCCAGGCCTGCTTGAACTAAATAATAAAAATTAATGTGTTTAGTCTAGTGTAGTACCTAAGAAATAAATGAGTTGGTAATGGTGAGATTATCAGGAGAATGTGGGCTAGGTAGCTGAGCTACTGTAGTATGTAGTGTTCTAAATAAACCAGGGAGGAAGCTCTGATTAGATAAATCCATCCTACAGCTACAACTCATTATCCTACCCTCCAACATTGGCTAACATCATTAGACAACGTGTGAAGGGGAAGGTAGTACTTGTGTAATGTACTTGGGACACCTACGAGAGATCCCTTGTTCACTTACACTTAAGAAGATGAGTCAGTACAGATGCCGAGGCCAACAACGGGAGTCCTTGACTGCTACGCAGAACAAACAAATCAGCGAAAAGTAAATTACTACTTTGGGGAAGGGTTTGCGTAAGGACTGACCTCTGGTCTGACCTATTGGGTTTAATACTGGAGGTAGTTCCTCTTGGAGCATAACGTAGGATTTAGCTATCGTGATACCTAAATTGTAGTGGGAGGTTTACTGTTACCTGTCACCGGGATCTTTATTGGAAACGGCTAGACGGCGAAGGGACCTGACATATGGAACCAACGAAAGATGGAGATTTATTTATAATGCTTGCATGGCTTGCATCTTGCATCTGTGTTTTTGTGTTATATTTGCTGTTGGAAGAATGTATAGGATAGGTAATAGGTATTATTATGGAACCTTGCAAGTGCTTGGAATGCTGGTGGAAACATAATGCTTTTCTATTTAAGTTTGAACGTCGAATACATATTTGCAATTACACATTATATATTAATCCCGATTAATTTATTCTAGCTGACCGTAGTAGGCACAATGTGTCATTAAAGCTGGGTTAGGTACAAGCCACTTGAAATCACCGAGAATTTTTTTTAAAATCTATTTCTGTAAGGACCCTGTGACTTTGACTTAATTATGGCGTATCCCAAAAATGTATAATTTAACTGGGAGCGTTTAAATTAGAATATAATAAGTGTGTAGATGTTGGCTTACAAAGTATAATTCCCGGAATGGTCAGAATCAACGGGACCATAAATGAAGTTAATTGTACGCTGCTAGACACACGGACTTAACATTTTAGCATGTCAATAATTATTTTGTAAGTTCCATGTTTTGTGGTCCCGAGTTATACCTTGCAAGCCAAAATCTACACCTGCTAATTCAAACACTACGCAACTCACCTATGCATTTGCTGTAGTAGATACGAAATACAAAGTCTGTTGGTTTGTGCCAAAGCAAAACATAGTAGATGCGTGAATACGAAGGTAGATCTAGTTTCAGGGCCTAGGTAAGCCATAATGGTAAGGTAAGAACTGAGTTTCACCAGGTGAATGGAATGTGAGTGGATTTACAGCTCTATTGTGAACTGAATAAAACGCCCCTGTCCAAAAACATCATGTTACGTATTCTATTTAACTATTCCAAAGCCAGAGGTAGGTACTCAATTTTAATGTACATACCTACTCCAACTCGGAGCTCGAATTACCAGGTGAGTCTCTCTTCAATTGAATTTGAGAGGACTGGAGGCTCCAAACCTGAGTGCTTCACATTTTTTGTACTCCCTAAATTATTCTATTCAGGCTCTTACCGCTCAATATTTTAAAACGGAAAATCCGTTTGCTCTGCAAAAGATGATGGTTGGAGTTTTAGTATGGTAGTAGTGATGACGGCCCGAGATCTCCGTTTCCGCTTATAGCATACCTACGTAAGTTGCATACGTTGCATAGAGACGAACCTGGGTCCTTGTTAACCTGAAGAGAAGAGCTGTCACGGTGGTTTGGTTTGGTTTGGTTAGGCAATGATCGTGATCAGAGATCAGGATCCACAGTCTGTGTTCTGTGGGCCCAGGCTATCATTTTACCTTTGGCGCTGGGTTGGGCGTTCTGAAGCTTAAGCCCGTATTCAGTATTCAGTATTCATAGGTACTCTACTTTAAGGTGTGTTCTGATTTATTGTATGAATGCATTTTCTGTTTTGTGTACCAAGCGATTTCTTAATTGTATTATGTAAATTTAACGGTTCGGATTGCCCTCTGGCTTGGTTCCCAGTGTCCGAACTGAGACCATCGATAACCGGAAAAGTCCTTTGGAAGCTTTATGGATTTTGTCTCCAAGCTCAACCTGGAACTGAATATTTAGGTTAAGTCTAACCTGACGTAGGCTCAAGCTTCATTTTCATCAAGTAGCCTAACAGAAGCCAGCATCAGTCGTTAGCAGCAATCTAACGTACCTAACCTAATAGTCTAGCTCTAGCCTATTCTAACGAAGGCTGTCATCTGTCATCAACCTAACCTAGCGTAGGATAGCATTCAGCTTGCAGGCATACAGCTTGAATAAATCGAATTGATGTCAATTACCTTCAGATTAAAAAAAAATGTTTTCTGTATGCCGTCTACGGTATACTAATCGATTTGTTAATTGTATTATGTAAATCTGTATGTGGGGCCGGCGTGCCCTCTGGCTCTGGATCCCAGTGTCCAGATCCAGGGTCACGGAAAAAGTGCTTTGAAAGCTTATGGATTTAGTGTTAAAGTTTTATAATGGATTGAATGGAGGGAGGGGAAGATAGGAGCTAACCTGACGTAATGTATTTAGATATAGCCCTACCGTACCTTCCTCCTAAAATTAATTGGCATTGAAATAGTGTTTTCCCAAGAGGAGAAAAGGCGTCCATTGAGCTTGCCCGCTGTAGTGGAAGCAAAGGCGGACAATGGGAGCCCCGGTATCAAATGGTGAGGAAGGGGAGCCGAAAGCTCTTTCGGTCTGCCCGGATTTAGATACGGTGTGCGTAGGGAGCGTGGCCCCTGGATTTTATATTCTACGGTTTTAATACTCTGATTACGGGAGATTTCCGTGATGCTGGGCCTAGGATGGATTCTGGGCCGCCTGGCCAACAACGCCAGTAAGTGCTGGGTTCCTGGCCCGATTGTTGAACAACATTTCCGTAATTACGTCCGAAGGTAGTTCCGAGGAACTGAGCCAAATTGGGAAGATGAAGTAGCCTGATTGAGCTTGAGTGGATTGCTGGATCCCGGGAGCCAGATGAAGGAGAGTCCTGAACCTCAAGGAGCCAACCATCAATTCTCATTGAGGACGGAGGGCCTGAAAGGAGATTTATTTCTCCTGAATTATTTACTTTTCTCATTTAGGGCCCGGCCCCCCTCATCAAGGTGGATGAGCGAACTTTATTAGGGATCCCCGATGATGGGCAGATAAGTAGGGCCGTTTAGGCGGAGGGCGGATCTGTCTTCCGAAGTCCCTCGACTCCTTTGGTCCTAATTAGGTTCGGCTAGGCTCGTCGATAGTCTCATAATATTTTTTGAGTTCATCAGATGGTTAGGGTTAAGAGGGCATGGAAATGTTGAAGGGATTCAGTCAAAGCTGTACGTTGAAGTTTCACTCCGACCCATTTCGTACAATACACAATATTCATAAATACGCCAACTAAATAATTACATAGGTGGATTGAAATTGATGGAAGAGTCACCTGAGAAAGTAGGTTACCTGGATCGGTCACTTGTGACCATTAGCATCGGTCTAACCTAACCTAACGCATGCTGGCATCAACCTAGCCTAACTTAAAATCAAGGTATCAAACATACCGAACATACAAGGAACCTACTGTATGTATATGCACGCTTCACTTAACTTAACGTAGGTTGGTTGTAAGCATCACTCCAATTGTAATCTGGCATAACCTACGCTCGCAGCATTGTAACCCAACCTAACGTATTCGTTGGTTACCAGGAATTTAACATAACGCGACACAGGCTGGCAACAATTTGACCTCACTTGAATAGTTATGTAACGTAAATCCTAAGGTTGGCTAACAGTAATTTAACCTAACATAACGTACGAAAGCATTAATCTAATCTAACCTAACGTAGCAGAGGGTCATTCGATAACCTTCGAATCAAACCTAACGTAGCTAGCCTTATTTTAACCCAACGTAGCGAAACGGCGAAACCTGAAATCATTATAGCATAACCTAACAAAGTCCGTCCACTAAACATTATTTTTGGGTCCAATTGACGGCGTACGATCATTACCAGAGCCAGCCTTGGAACTATTGGAAATCCTCATTAGAGATTTGAGATTACATGAGAGAGATTGGTGAACCCTGTAAGTTTTGGATGACCCTTATGTGCGACGGAGGGATGCTGGGCTGATTGTTGATCGGAGAGAAGATGTAGGCCGAATGTGTGTGTTTGATGGGGTTTCTTGATAGAGTGCATCTACCTTTGTCTGTGCGAGGACCCAGGGTTAGTGGCAGTGGCAGGGACGGACCGTTCTCATCAGTCCCCTTCAGCTGGGCACGTGCATTAAGTCCTTACTCCCGACGTGCATGATGACAAAATCGAAAAAAGCCCTTACGCTCCGCACACGGGGAAATTGGGGATGAATATTCCCTTCACTTCACTCCGCACCGAGTCCAAGTGCCGTGATTTGGGTTGAAGTTGAAGTATGGCTCCTACTTTGATCTACCTCCTCGCCCAAGGGACATTTCCAGGATCCATTCTACTACCCGCCGTCCCGGCTCCCGTAATGCCTCGAGTACACACAGGGCTCTATTTGCCGTTCCAAATTCATAATCCTCAAATAGAGAATAGAACGACAGTGGGTCCAAACGGTTACCGGTACCGGTTTTTTGAGCTTCCAAGGTCCCCTGTCCTAATGGAAATTGCTGATGAGTATCTTGGTCTGGGCTCTTGAAGTCCCGCCTGGGCCCGAATGAAATTGTAATTTAATTTAGGGGGCCGGAGCCCAATGAGATTCACTTAATTCTTAATTGCATCCTAAGATTAGGTTGATTATTTCTGGACCCGCATGCTGGAGCTAGAGTAAATTGCGTTGGGTCTGCTAAAGGCATATAGAGTTCCGAGCATGGTGGGATTCGATCAGTCAGGATTGACTTGACAATGAATGATCCCCAAATTTCTGACCCTCTCCTCCTCCACTCGTAAATAGAGCCAAGTCCTCACCTCTGACAGCAAGGAGCAGGCTGTCTGACAGTTTAAGGAACTGTGAACTGGCTCTTTCTAAAAAATCCCTGGATCCAAGTCAACACACGTGTCAGTGTCAAAGGCAACCTTCTAGATTGTGGCTGAAACCTCTTGGGAAATACTTAGGCTAAATTAGTATTATGTATCTAGTAGGTCCAATTTGATTGAGTCGGGCATCTGTTTATCGGAGTTCCCCATTTATCATACTTCATCAATTGGACTGAGTTCTGTGCTGGAGGAAGGAAAGTCTTAAGGTAGGATGGTATTTGTAGGATTGTATACTGTTGTATATGTTGCAGATTGTTTAGGAAATGGGACAGTATCCCTGCCCAGCTCAGTAAGTCGAATTTAATCAATTCAAAATGCAATATTTTAATCCACCATTGTACCTCTAGCTAAAGGTAGGCTCTAGTACAGAATTTAATGCTGTTACCAATTACTTATACAATTTATTTTACAATCGGATGTGTAAAAATTACAAGTTGAAATTAAAATATTGTGTGAGAAATGTAATATCGATTTTTAAGTAATCTCCACGCCTCCCATTATAAGTTAAAATGCATCATTGGAATTTCTTAGTTTAGAGTTAATCTTGAGGAAGAAAACAAATAATGGATTTCAAAATTAAATTTTGTATCAATTGAATTGTACTTAATACACTGACCAGGCGGTAGTATAGAGTCCAATTTCCCAACCAATCTGGAACATAGGGATTCAGATCCTGTAGAGTGAAGTGAGTATTGTGCTCTGCGTTGTTCCGCCCGACTCGTATCAGAGACAGAATAGTTTGAGAGAAAAAAGGGAAACACATTAGGACGGGAGCGAGAGTAAGGAAGGAGAAAAGCTTTCAAAAAGGCCTTTTAGTTACAAGATGGTTACAATGTAATTATCCGTAGTGAATGGGGTCGTATGCTCAAGAGAAGGAGAAAAGGGGCCTATCTCCCATTTAGGTTCATAATACCTTCGGTACTTAGAGAGCCGGAGAAAAGAATCCGACCAGGAAAACAGGGCAGGTTGTCCCATTCCGAGAGCCTTTTACGAGTCCTCCCTAAGAATTTTTATGATTCTTGTTGCCTTGTTGATTACCGTGTGATATGAGTTTTGGTTCGGCCGAGCTCGGGCCCCAGTTGAGACCATTTTCTTAGGCTGGGAGAAAGTTGGCTGGCCACGGGGAAAGACCTCTTCTGAGGGTAATATCATGTTTTTATGGGCCCTGACTCCCCCTGTCCCCTACACCTGTATCTGTGATAAAAGGGAAAATAAGGGCCTGGATTAGATCGACTAGAGGTAATATAGAAAGAGCTAAGGTGGACATGGGGAGTTCCTGTCAGATGGGTACGGTCAATTGTGACCGGTCCGAAAAAGGGGATAATTAATTATTCCGCACCGGAAAAAATATGGATTCTTAACAAAAATGCAGTCAATTCAATTGGGTTAGGTTTAGTTATAGTTATATTTTCTTAAGTTACTCTTAATTATAATCTCTTCTAATCTAACTGCAAGTGTTTAACCGATATGTTGAAGATTCGCAACATATTTTTCTGCATTTTACTAATGCAATTAATTGAAAAACGTAAATTTGCCTAATGACGTTTAAATTGCTATCGTGTTTGTCCAAATATGCATAGAGTTTTAAATTTGTCAAGTTACACAAGTTACATAATCCAACGTAAGATTAACTAACTCAACTTAAATGGAAGCTACATCGGTTAATAGTATGAACTACGTTGAGTCAGAATGGTAACATTTATGCTGCTTTCCGCGCATGGGACTGTGTACCTAGTAATTAACACGGTTAGGTCAAATTGTATTAAACATTTATAATGTAGTTTACGAACGGTGTACCATTTAATACAAATATCACAAACTAAACAAGTAGGCATGGCCCACAAAATATAAGACTCAGCTACAACTAACTATAAATTATACAGCACACGGGAATGACGCTGTAAGTACACGTTTGACCGAACCCTGCCTCATAATTTGTACTATTGTGGTCCAGAATTGGCGTGGCACTACCTAGGTGCGGTTATTATGTCCAGACCCTAGGTCCTGACGGGCACGGATGTCATTTGATGGGTGGCTGTAAGATATGAGGTTTGGAAAGTGGATTCACTATTTTATTTTTGGAAAAGAGATGCATCCATATGCTCCCTCCTCGGTCTGCCTCTGGTAGGTAGTCCGGAATATGAAAAGTCATTTTTACGATCCCTTCCTGCCTTCCCTGCTGCTGGGGAAAATGAAGCCCAGTGGTCAAGCCATCAAAAACCTTTCCTTGACTCCTCCTGTGTCCATCATTGCGGAGGGCTTCCCGGACAATTTGATCTGACTCTTTCTCGGGAGTACCTCCTGGTCCCGGGCCTGACACAGAAAAAGATGCTTTACGGTTTACCATACCTAGTCGGGGTCCCAGGGCACCATATGGCTCCGAATTTTCATATTCGCCATCATTTCTCTTTCTTTTAAAATACAAACCTCTTGGCTGTACTTTATTCTGTGCGGGCAGTCATCATGTGGTCTGGGCGGCCGGGCCTATATGGTGATTTGGTCCCTCCTTCCGCTGACCGTCTGTCAGAAGGTAATTTTCTTCCTTTCCCCTTCCCCCAGAAATCGACTTGGCAGGCTTCGGATTGAGGAAAACCAATTCACCTTCTACGTCTAGGGTCCGGCTCCCCCAATCACTCCGCTTATTTGAATTTGAATGCAGTATGGAGGCCGAATTTTCGGGCCGGAGAGGCATATGGGGGCCTTTTTCTTAAATAAATGAGATTTCCTGTAATGTCCAGACCGAATTCATTTTTGGAACCAACCAGCGGATACTCCTCTAATATATTTATTCAGTCATTTCCATATGCTCAGGTCATCATCATCATCATCAGTCCGGTCGGCTAATGCTCCAGTGCAGATTTTTCGGATTGGTACCGTACTGAGAGCGGATTGGTACCGTACTCGGAGGATTCAACTCTTTATCTGAAAGCTTACGTTGTGTGCTTGAACCAACGCAATTTGGTAAAATATTTGTTCGGCGTATTTACACCTATAGATCTAAACACTAAGTTTCTCGAAATCCAACCGTACATTACTATGTAAATTGTTAAAATCAAAATCTACATATTCTTTTAGTTTTTTTAATTACCTAAATATGTCAATCTGCACATCACTCAGTCAGTATATTTCTTAGAGTAGGGTATATTAATACTATTTACTTTTAAATTAATATTTACTTGCCTTGCCATTAGTCGCCTTCTCGCACAGGGATATAGCTTAGGTACATTGCCGTTGACTGGATTTTGCATTTTCATGCAAAACCATGCAGTTTCTTATTTGATTTTCCGAAATTAGTTTGCTTGGAGTGCAAAAATGGTATAACATTCAGCGGAATGAATTATTCCCTGCAGTCAAGACTAAACCTTTAATTTACTCCAACAAAAGTAGGCTCATCTAATATGACATATATCCAAACCTAATGGCGATTCACTTGAATTGACACCTTAGTTTCAGCCAGAATGATCCCTTCAGTTCAAGTCTGAAATCCAAACTTCTAACCGGCATCTCGGCATCTAATGGTTGAAGACTGGGACCCCAGAGTGTTTTCGAATTTCTCTGAAATCCTAGATCCGGCTTTCCCTATTTAGATGCAATGACGGATAAAATAGGGCGTAGGTAGGAGTTTAGGTGTTCTAATAGGGGCTCTCAGCTTTAGCTCGAGTTCAAGAGGAAGATGAGAATTTGTGAGGCTGGTAGAAAAACATGGACCCGGAGCCCAGTCACCTGTGCTCCTTCCCACCACCACCAACTCTCTTCCCTTCCAACATGCCTAAATACTCTGATTGCACTCCAAAGTAAGATAAAATAGAGTCTTAAGTTTGAGGTGGAAAAGTATCTTATCTCCGGGTTCCCGTCGTAGTAGTAGTAGGACATATAGCACTTAGGTACTTTCCCCAAAGTGCCTTGGTCCTTCTATATCTGGATGGATTTTCTCCGGCTCTCCCCTTCCTGAATTTCCTGGAGAGAGATTTGCGTCTTTCCCCTCTCCCCACAGCTTAACTTGTCTATTTACCTAGAGAGATATTTAATATTTGGGGCTCATCAGCCAGCAAGGAAGGGAAAAGGGAAGGCTTAGGGTTTGTTCTACCTAAGTGTCCATTCCCCGCCCGCCTAAAAGTATTTCTTCCAGGCCGGGCCAGGTGACACATAACCCTACGCCAATATTTGGGGATAGACTTAGGCCCCGACTGACCTTCCAGGGGACGTGGGACATATATAAGCTTTTATTGGGCCGCTAAAAGCTTCCTGGACCCTAAATGGTTCGACCATGGAGATGGGCTTCATGGGAAGAGGAAAGTACCGTAAATTGATTTAGTGCCTCGTCAATTATGTACATGTATTAGCCGACCAGGAATCCTAAGAGTTAAGGCTTAGGTTAGGTCTAAATTTTAACCTTCACTTAAAAGTACTGAATTTTTAAATGTAGTGATGGAGTATTTAAATTCGAATTGACGGAGGAAAGTGTTAGTGTTTAAATTGAAAAATTCACGGCGTTAATTTTAAATATTTAAAAAAGTTATCAAGTTATAATGTACACTCGAGCGTATAGTTTCACAATACTAACTTCTGACCAAAAATACAGTTTGTTGTTGAGAAGGTAATTATTTTCACTATTCACAAAACCAGGATTTCGTGAAATTGGTAACACCTGATTAGCTTAGGCGTCTAATTTTAAAATTTTAACTATTATATTAGTTCCAAGACATGCCTAAATCAGTTATCTTTGTTCGGCAGTATCTAAATTTCTTTGAAGGCTGAAGTCAGTTTTTAGAGTTCCGTTTAATTCCATCATATTTAACAATTAGCGGAGGATTATCGTGCACAATTGACCTGAAACCCAGTGATTTAGACATAAAGGCGGTCTCTGAACGGTCTCCAACTGGTTCACTTAACCCTAATGCTCTATTTAGTTATAGTAGTATCTGTATATACGTAATCCTGTATTCCACGGTCAGGAATTACAGGTGTAAGGCCATTTTTGTGCTCTGCTCTATATAAAGAATGAGAGGATTAGGTATGCGGTTGGGATTGAATAGAGATATAAAACCATCCCGGAGCATCATCCCAGTCAGCTCAGTACTAGAGCCGCTTTTGGTGACACTCGTATTCATAGGCCTCCATGGCCACCTGGCCTGGGCTGGTACCCTCTCAATGGACTGGAAAGATATAGGGATCATCCGTTTGCAATAAAGTGAGCAATTTCTAAAAATATTCCCTTCGTCCGGAGGCTCCGTCGACGGCTTACCCAGGTAGATCCCTATTATGTTCCCCTCTAAAATGAACCCGTAGAAGCCCATAATGCTCCCTCCTCCTCCTCCTGAACTCGTGCCAATAACCAAAACCAAATCTCAATAATATTCCCCGCCGCACTTTATTTGTCTAGGCTGTAATATTTGGAAATATTACTGAAACAGTTTCCCATTCAGGAGAATTGGCCAAAGTCATATTCCAGGCTACATCTATGTTGCAGATTGTTGAGGAAATTGGTCTGTACTTCTACTCAAGTCAGTCATCAGTTCCAGAAGTGGAATTCAGTAAAAGTAACATTCAAGTCCATTATTTTACTTTTCCCTAAAGGTTGTCTGGAAACCAAAATACTTTCCAATGTTGCGCATTAACTATGTATTTTAAAATGAGATGCGTAGAACATATTTAAAAGCTAAAATACGTGACAAATAAGAATGGGAACCAGCATCTCCAGTTTCGAATGTTTAAGTAATTTGTATGCATCCCATTACAAAATAAGTTTCGCAATAGGAAATAATAGAATTCTAGTTTAGAGCCAACCTTTAGGAAGACGTAAAATAATGGGTTTAAGTGTGAGTTTCCCTTCCCAAACTGCCCAGCCAGTATAAATATAGTGTCCAATTTCCTAAGCAATCTACAACATATATACAATCTGAATGACTTATAGGGAGCGATCCCGTAATTTTGGCTCAAGGAGTTCCGCTCTTTGCTGACTGGGCAGAGACCACATTAAGCAAACCCAGGTACTTTGGCTCTTTCCGGACTCCGGAGCCCAGAGTCATTAGTATTAGTAGAGTACGAGGGCCGCTAGAGAAAGTCTGCAGGTAGTCCCTTTGACTCTCCCGGACCAATTCGGGTTGACAGGAGAGAAATCACGGCCCAAAAGTTTGTCCGGCCCGGAGTTCTGATAGCGGATGGATGAAAATAAATGAAATGGGAAGGAAGGGGATGTACATTTGAGCCCCTCGACTCTTGTAAAAAGGAAGATCTGGATCCTCGAGGGACTCTCTAGCCCAGCCTCGACTAGGCATATAGCCTACATCCACAACTAATGTAGCGTGTGGGCAGGAGCCGCCGAGTTCACCTTCCTGAATTATGAATCAGGATCAGCTTCCTTGGTGACTTGGCTTGCCTGGCCGATGAAATTGGAAGTAATGGGTCCGTTGATGGGCTAGATTAATTTTTCCCTGTTGTCCCATGCACTAGGTGGCTTGGCTGCAGAAAATTTCTGTACGATTTTGGCCGGGATGCTATAGTGATGAATGGTATGGGGGCGCCTGGGAGGCTGCTTGAAGAAAATATCAATTTTTATGGACTCCAACAGCACCTGCAAAAATATTTAGAACAGCGAGGCGCAGCTGTGACAGGATTTTGAAAATATGATCCCCGTTCACACCTTGAGAATTCCATTTGGTGATTGCCTGGGCCCGGACTATTACGTATGAGGACGGCGGAGATCCTCGTCGGACTGAACGTGTACAAATTGAGTGATATAGGGGAAAGGGAAACTTTATTGCCAGGTTCTTTTCTTACGGTCCTCGGATTTGAAGGGGACTACATACCTACTATTTATGTGTTCCCTTCATCTTGACTACGGCCCATTGCACCTGCTTTATGCATTCGGGAGGAGGGAAGGTAGCGGATTGGAGCTCTTAGCTCTTTAGGCTCAATCGTGAACTGCGGGCGTGCTGTTGTGTAGGGAAGTGATTCAAAGACCGAGGGATCTGTTTTCGACATGTGTGAAGTTTGATTAGCGAATAGTTTGACTTATATACGACGTCCAAGTGTAAAAAATATTTAGGAGCCTTATAGTATACGTTAATTAACTGTGTTAAAAAATCAATTTTACTGAATAATAGTGATAGCCAAAAATTATACACCTCCCAAAACACATTATTCAAGTGTGCAAATGCAAATACAGATGTTGGAGTTCTGGGTTTATACCGGATGCATACCCGACTTGAAACTACAGTTTGGCTAGCATCTATAAATATTTCCTAAAGATGACACTTTCAAACTGGTATGATTGTAAATTCCTCGTTACATCTTGGAATACCTGAAATTGATATCCGAAGCAACCCAAAGTTAGCCTTTTTCTTCGTAACTAAAATAGTGCCCTGTCCTAGAATCCACAAATTAAAGAAAGAGAGAAGTCAATATGTGTAGGTGCCTTGGTCTGGATCCATCTGGTAATTAAAGATTAAAGGGAGAAGGGGGGAAAGGCCCAAGGTGGTGGACCTCTTCAGTTAAAAATGAAGCTGAAGCCTGTAGTTGAATTTGAGATTTCCCGTTTGGTAGGGTGAGATAATTGGGACGGAATGGTAGGAGATGTGCTGTGAATAACTTGTGGAGACTTCCTCCAGTCAATATAGCGGGGGCCGAGGGACTCCGTAGTAGCCGGAGACAGGATGGACAGGAGTAAGATGAGTTAGGGGAGGAAACCGCTCCGTTGATTGTACATGTCCGTTTAATGGATTCCTTTGGGGATGAGGCGGGTGCTGACGAGGCTCCCCGCTCGCTCCCTTTGAGCCCTGACTCCCGGGGACCATACAGAGCTTGCCCTCCAAAGGAAAGGTGGGGGGGAAATGAGTGTAGGTGGGTCCGGGCGATTTCCCTGCCGAGGATCCGGGTAGTAGGCAGACGGGATCCGGGGACAGGAGGGCATGGCGGAGCAGAGCGGAATCAATAGCCTACCGCAATCCGTCATTAGCTGGGCCCGGCTATAGTCCGCTCTATGCCGTAGCAACACCTCCCATTTAGTACACCTGACATGTAGCGTCTTTGATGTTCGGGGCTCTGGAATTGATTCCAGCCGGGGCCTGATGGATGTTGGGCTCTATTGACGTCCAGACTCCGGGCCCACTTCCATTCCTTAGCCGCCGCTCTCTGTCCTCCCACCTTTCAACCTCGTCCTACTACGGTCGACTACTTAGTCACTTTCGGGAGAGCAGCAGAAAACTTTGACGGCAGAGCCTTCCCCTCCCCTCTTCCTGTTTCTGGGCGGAGTACATTAGTGAGTGTCATGCCCGTCTTGGGCCTGAGCCGGGCTAATAGGCCAGGGCCAGATATACTAGAAAAAGGACAGACTTTTGCGTGGGTTGGAGTATACTTAGACATAATTTAGGCTGGAGTGGGCATCTATGGACTAAGGATACAGTGCCTTGATTGGAATTTGCACATTAAATGTAATTCAAGAATTTGCTAAATTATCATACGGTGGCTTGACCCGTTGCTACCCGGAACGAATTCCAAACCTAGCCTGAGCTCATATGAAATGCAATGTAATTGAGTTACGAACGTTTGTTACCCTAAGGTGTTACCTATACTTTAGAGCGGAAATGTATGCTATATAAATTACGGGCTAGATAGTATATTTATCTAGGCTTAGTCACCGTTACTTTACCTAACCTCAATCCTGTCAGGAAACCTTGATTTATCATATTTACTATGATTTAGTACTGAATTTGAAGGTGTTCGGTAAGAGATGGTAAATAATGATGAACTCATGTATATAAATATAGTTTATATTCACAAAAAAAAAAAAACTAACCGACAATAAGTGGCTTCGGGTTTCATAAAATGTTGGCGGGATTTCCAAGGTTCTGCATGGGGAAACTGACCTCACAATTAGCATAAGAATTTGAAAAAAGATCATCGATGTCCTTAAACTTTAAAAACGTAAATGTTATTTTAGCCGATTTCATTTTTGGTCACTTTTACCACGCTTTCAGTGCCAACTTTCACTGAAACCTAGTAAAAGTTAGTAATTACGTTTAGTCTAAAATAATTAATCTGATCTAATTTCCGATAGTGACAGACGGAATCTAGACTACGGTACAGTCTCTACAGTCGTATATTAAGTATAACCCACTTAATACAATTTTACTATATGAAACTCAGATGAAAGTGGGGCTCAAGAATACGTATCTCGACGTTAAAAACTTACGTAGTAGAAACTACTAAAGCCCTAGGAGTGTAGAATGGTCATCTCTTGTATTTGATGAATTTAGAGGTCTGGGAATGCGGGGTTCGAGCTTCGGACCGTTGGAATGAGCGTAAGAATGCGGTTCATAATAGAAGTGGATGAGGATGGATGGAGGCCGAGATAGAGCATCATAGCTTTAGATAGATAGGAGGCTGAAGAGAATGGTCTAGAGAGGTAGAGAGAGAGTCCAAAGTTTTGGGTGTTGTATTGATTTTGGTAGGTGCGAATAACATGGGGTGCGTCACCTGTTTAGCACTTTCGCCTTTCGACTCCCAATCAAGACTTTCTCCTTCCCTCGGGGAATCCCAAAGTGAAGACTCCCTCCTGCCTGCCACCGCCTCCACCAAATGCCCAAACAGAGCCTAGTGGGGCCTAGGTAGGTAGGCAGGGAGCATTA
This sequence comes from Hypogastrura burkilli, assembly GCA_034696285.1. NCBI lineage: Eukaryota > Metazoa > Arthropoda > Collembola > Poduromorpha > Hypogastruridae > Hypogastrura > Hypogastrura burkilli. The sequence continues at coordinate 801 of JAQFZY010000066.1, read as the reverse complement.
TTACGGATATAACCCCCTCCCCCCGGCACGGAGGTAGCAAGGAACCACCCGAGCAGACATTACATTTTACCTCATCTCACCTCTCAAGAGTCCTCCTCCATCTGCCATCACGCAGCTCACCGTCAATCTTGTACACGCTAATTCCGAAAAAGACTCATGCCGTCCAGGCCATTTTAAAAACGAAATTTATGCAACTCTGAATATTTTTTAAAGTTTTCCAGTATTTGCCATGTTATTTATGTATGGTTATGTTAGAGCAATGCTGGACTATTTTTGGTTATGTTAGAGCAGAGCTGGACTATTTTTGGTTAGGCTGTGCTAAATTATTAGATTAGGTTAGGGCTAGACTATTTTCGGTTAGTCTATGCTACACTAGCACTACCAGGTTAGGTATGAGCTAGACTATTCTTGGTTAGTCTGTACTAGACTACTAGGTTAGGTTAGAGCTAGATTCATAGGTTAGGTTAAAGCTAGACTATGCTAGGATAGAGGCTATAGGTTAGGTTACATCCTAGAGCTAGACCAGGTTAGGTTAGGTTATAGCTTATAACTATTAGCTACAACTAGGTTAGGCTCTTAGCTACAACTAGGATAGTTGCTTGTAAGTTTCAACAATAGCTTATAAGTCTTAGCTACAACTAGGTTAGGTTAGGTTATAGCTTATAACTCTTAGCTACAACTAGGTTAGGTTAGGCTATAGCTTATAACTCTTAGCTACAACTACGTTAGGTTAGGCTATAGCTTATAACTCTTAGCTACAACTACGTTAGGTTAGGCTATAGCTTATAACTCTTAGCTACG
>JAQFZY010000065.1:0-61900 GCA_034696285.1 Hypogastrura burkilli | reverse complement strand
ATGTATGATAGATTTTAGGTCGGATGGTTAAAGTGCCCAAAATCGTAAAATTTTGGCCTTAACCGGTAAGGTCCTTTACTATTCTTGCTCAGCACTTTCAGAAAGAACCTAAAATATGACAGAATCAGAAAATAAATTTCCTGTGGCATCATACTTGATACTTGTAAACTCGTAAAACTAAAGAAGTATCTCTATATCGTTACGGGTGGTCTATTATGATTAGGTTACAGGTTTACACAAAAATCGTCATGAAGGTTACGGTTTGTGTTTGATTGGACGAAAAGGTAAAAATAACGTTTTCAAATTATTATTTGAGTATGTACTACACTTTAAAAACGTACGTTTTACATCACTGTGTAATGTATATTATGATTGTGGAGCTGCCATTGGGATTAGTGCAGGTAGATTTCACAGGTCACAGCCATAATGGAATTCAATTTTTTATTGATATCAAAACTAAATCGTAACATGTTTTCTTTATACAAACCAGGTATGTAGGGCTCATTGACCTATAGTTTCTTCCCTTTACAGTAAATTGAACACAGAACCCAACTCAACGGATATAATGAATAAGCCCGAACCGTGTTACTGGTGAACTTTGTAAGGTGTGACACCTTAACTGCGATTCAGGCTTTGTACGGCGTAGTCTTACAATTACGTCATGTTTACGTACGTTATTCTGCGGTAACTTTGCCAAATATTTTTTTTATTTCTTCCTACTTTGATGGGTCAAATATTTTAATTCTTAACGTATTAACGCAGCAAATACGGTTATTTTTATATTTGATTTCTATGCATACCATTATTGTGAAATACAAAATTGCAACGAAATTCTGATTCAGAGCCGCACCTTAGAGCCAAAAGTACAATAAATTTCCCCATTATGAAAATCAGGAGAGTCCATAAGGGAATTCCAAAACTGATCTGTCAATATGTTGCATTCATTTTTCTTAATTTCGTAAAAAAATAAGTAACATTTGCACAATTATGAAGCTGCAATGCAAGCTACACTACTACTGGCTGTAAGCAGTAATAGGTCGTATAAAAAGATTTCACTGTGCCTACAGACTACCTACCGAAATGGGTTTGGTTTGAGTTTGTTTTTATTTGTAAAACCCGTTTGGTCATACAAGAAGGTAGTAGATGGGGAGATTATATCCTGTACTAGTCGTAGTCCCAGCTGGGATATAGGCAGAGATTGAGAATATAGGGAGATGTCCCATCCCGTGCGTTGCCCTGCTTTTGCTTTGTACAGAGAAGAGCCTGCAGCAGGAATCCTTCCTCCTCCTCGTCAGTTTCTGTAGACCCGTAAGGCCGTAGTGTTCTTCGGCTGCTGCTCTGAGCTGTGACAGGAAGTGGAGACTCTCTTGTCCATACATTAAGAAGCTACTAGCTGCACCCGTCGCCGTCGTAGGATATTGATTAGTTAGTTTAGCTGTAGGCTCTAGGCTGCCAAGTAGCTCACTAGGAAGTTGCCTGGAAACACTGGAAAGAACACAAAACCGACTATCCAGATTGGATTCCCACACTTGGGGTCCTTACACCTTGTGTTGTGTCTCTGTCTCTGTAGGCGAAAAGTTATGTGACTTGAAGTGAGAGCCTCTCCTCGGACATCTGAGAATCCTCCTGCCAAGAAGTGTCAGCAAATCCTGAAGGTGAACTACACTGCTAAAGAACTCAAAACTGAACATCTGGTTTCTGGACTGAGACTGCCATCATTTGTCCTACCACTATCAAGTGGCCTGTCTGTCACTTGTAACTCACTAACAGGAAAGTATTTAAGGGGAAGGTTCGAAGGGTCATCTTCCCGTTCCATATTCAGTTGGGGTCAAATACAAGGCTAGGTAAGTATTAAACACTTTATACTCATTTCAGAAGGGTTTGTATCTTGTACTTAACGGTGCTTACTGCTGACAAAAATAATGATTTGAGCTTTGAGCATAAAATGTTTTAACGCATGGAGAAGCTAGAAAGTAGGATCTTCTGATACAAAGCAGGTTTTGTAGCTTATAGTGCCTTTTCTGACAAAAATAATAGTTTCGATGGTTGCATAAAATATCAAAAATGCTACAAACAAATACCTTTACTTGTTCCGGTCTTTATATAATTAGGTATAGTTTATGTGGCACGAATATAAACTACTTAATTAAAATATCTAAATCCCTGTTAAGCATTATAGCTCAAACACGTCAAAATGTCAAATTTTCCACCTTACTATTTATTAGTAGTAGTTAGTATATACTAGGAAAGTACAGGTACCGGCGTTTCTAATAAGTTAAAGTTGAAATTTCAGCTAGGTAGATACTTTACAGCACAATCAATATTCTAGTAGATTTTCACTTTCATAATTTCATAATCATAACTCGACTGTTTCGACACGCAATAAAACTGATTCGCTGGTTTACCGCTTGTGCGACACTAAGCGCCGTAGAATAAGGTAATTTGTGGATTTGATAATGTGCACAAATCAAAAAGCAAAAAAAAAAAAAACGATTTTCAGAGCACAGGGTTCATGTTTGTTAATGTTGTTTTTATTTATCGAAAGATATTCGTATATGCGGTAGGTTGAACAATTTAAATTATTTTACAAAAGGTACATACTAAATCACAAACAAAATTACGATCAAACATAAAAACTTAATTGATTATTATGGATTTGGTGAATTTGATTTGGAGATTTGGATTATGGATGAACAACCCACGATTTGTAATAGTTACTGATGCAAGATGTAGGTAACTGTGCCTGGATAACCACGACACACGAAGCATAATTATTCCTGTAAGTTCGTGCCGATGCGATGCCGGCTAATCATTCGTATTAATTGTGGTTGTACTATTATTGCGTTCTACAAATACCGATACCGATATTGATTAATGACGCCAGAGCCAGAGGTAATAAATACCTATACCTACGCAGCTTGTTTTTATGTAGTCTGGATAGGAGACCCCTGATACTACCGTGGCCTAAAACCCCGGCTAAATTTTCGCCGTAGTATATAGAATAGAGCTGCAAGCTGTACTGAGGTGGTGGACATGGACACACAGATACACGATGTAGTTATGTAATATTTCATGTTGATGCTATGTCGATGGACGGATGACGCAGTCGAATATAATGTGTAAGGTAAGGTGAAGGTGAATCTTTAACAACTGTTCAGGACTGAATCAATCCCGTACCGCCCGACTCTTTGACGTTTGACCTATTTAAATTTAAAGGCCAGCCGTGGGCACCTCTCTGCCCTTGCCTTGTGGTCCACAATGCTATGTTTTTCTTTGTGTGGGTCGTTGAGGTCTTGAGGTTGAGTAATAAATATTTGGTTCATTCTTCTGCTAAGCCCTCATTGCTGTTTAGCTTACTTATGATCAGGTATTGGGTTCCCATGCATTTTATCCTTGTATTTCGCACTCTGTGTACTGCACTAGGTGCATTTTGTGTATTGCGAAACTAAACTACATGTTACCATGTAGTAAGTACAAACGGAAAGGGAACATAACCGAATATTCATCGGCGTCAAGATTCAGCGGTTCCGACTTCCGACCCGACTTACCCACTTTAAAAAAGATGGTTGCTGCTGAAGCACCTAGTATTACATACTTTGTACCTGGTAAAGTAGTGAAAGGGTTTCACTATTACCTAGGCCTATTTTTATCATGATCTGTTGTATAGTACATAGTCATAGGTATATATGCACCTTAGTTGGAAACTAGGTTGACATTGTGCCTCCCAGGCTCTTAAATGGAAACTGCCAATCTGAGTCCAAGGGAATGCATTTTCGTTAGTTGGGCTACTTTGGGCGGAATATGTTGTCCTCCTTCGGTCAGCTACTGTTTTTCTATTATGTCTGTAAATACATTAACCGTCTTCTTTCGTCCATTCATATTTCGGTGTTCCCGTTATCTTTTCACACCCTTTTTTTTTCTTTTAAAGCCGTTCCTACGTGTGTGTGGTGAATATGTATGAGGTACCTATGACTCATTCTGCATCTGCATCTGCACAGCAGCTCGTAGCCGAAACAAATCCGTAGAACTAGACGAAGAAAGGGATTATCTGTGAACGGATCAGTAAATTGTAGCGAAAGGTGTAAACGAATCAATTCGCTCTAGTTATAAATGTGAAAGGATATCGTACCCAAACTATGGGGAAATGGCACTCAGCTGGATTTTGCCAAAACTTGGTATACTTGCTGATGTTAACCTCCTGAACAATGTTTAAATGATCATCAAAGCCGTAGACCGCCTCCTTGACCCTCTACAGGTCGCTCAAAGGTCGCCTAGGGAAAAGATGGCACTCAAATATAGAGTGATCCAACATCCGATTTACCCGGTGACAGTTTAGTGAGTTTTGAGTGACGCAGAGGGTCAAGGAGGCGGTCCACGGCTTTTAGGATCATTTAAACATTGTTCAGGAGGTCAACATCCGTAAGTGTACCAAGTTTTGGCAAAATCCTTCTTAGTGTCATTTCCCCATAGTTTGGGTACGATTTCCTTTGTGCATAAAATAATCTCTAAGCTACTTAAATCGTAAGACAATAGGAATGTTGGTGAGTGGTGACGGTGAGTAGAGGAATGGACATTCCGAATTGTTTAAATATTTTTGAATTCAAATAATTTAGAATTGTAGGTTGTACTTACAAAAATAAATACATGCATCTAATCTTACGATTGTTTGTAAACTCCAAATAGTAGTACTTACCTAGTGTCTAGTTCTATTCTAATAGGCAGTTGGTAGTATGTATAAACATAAACACAAACACACTAAGTACATAGTACCACAGCAGAGTATTTATTTGTACTACCTGAAGTGCCTGAAGTACGCCTTTTTGCACTCATCTTACAAAGGAATTAACTTCCTATTGTATTAACCTGCTATATTTGTCCACTAACCTTCACATTGTAGCTTTAACTATTCATTGTGAGCGGTGAGTTGGAACGAGTAACTACATAATACTCTCCTAGTGGTGATACTATCTTCAGAGGCTAAAAAACCAAAAGCCCTAAGCCTAGTAAGTATTATAGTCTGGTTTAATGTACTGCGTGAGCTTTTTCTTGTACAAATTAGCCCTTAGGTTTAGATTGTGGGCGATTTAGTAGCTCAGCACTCTTTTCTGTAAGCATAAGCACAAAGGACTCCTGATATTATAGCGTGCTCTTGAATTAGACACGTAATTGCATACAAATTAAGGAAACTGTGGGAATGTTAGCAGTAGGCACATAATAACCATTTCATATGGGGTCAATGTCAATTTTTATGAAGCCATTATGAATTATGATCATGAATGGTTTTGCTGAGTTCGCTATTAACAAATTTCGATAAATATTTGTTTGTTGTAAGGTTTCCTGTATTTCTTTGCGATTCAGCTAGGTATAGGTAGGTTTCTGTATTGTTTTACAATGTAATAATGCTGTGCATATTACGATACCTTTGTATTTGCCAAAAAAGTACAGATTTTCCCCAAACAAAATATGGAATTGAAGTCATAATCTATATTATATGTTAACAAAATATATATGACTCAGGTTGGTTATGTGATATGAATTGAGTGTCGCGTGTCACTCCCTTACCCGTATAAACCGACTTCTTGTGAAAGTATAGTATTACCTATTTGGTCCGTTGCATATTTTATTTTGGCCTAAAGTATTTATTTTTTGGTTAGCACCGTAGCACTAATAATAGGCCATTATACTACAGACTACAGAAGTATTGATGTCTCTTCTAATCATAATTTCCGAAGTTGTCATGTTTATGAATAGAACAGAAGAGGAAGGATGTAAAGATATGAGAAGATTGATGAGTCAGACAGCTTGCGTCTTAACGACTATCGTTATCACTTAAGTAACTTGCGCTAGGATTTCCAGTTCTATTCTAACATTGAACTCTGACTCCTAAAGAGGAGTCGCCATCCCCACTGTCTGTCGTATGTGTGCTTTACGATTATGTGGGTCTGATTGGGTTCTTTTTTATTGTGATTCACAGGCCACAGTTCCAAGAAGGACGTACAAGGTACATTGCCTGACTGCACTGGCTTGGCTGGACAGGGTTTTACTGTATGTAGCAGCAGTACAGTAGTAGTATCTCTTTGTCATGTACTTGGAGACACACAGCACCAACTACTCTTCCACTCCTCATCATCGTCGTCAGTGAAAGTTAGGATCTGGGTTTTCGCACAGTTACACGCCTCACTAAGCCTCCCCAACTGAATGCTAATTATTGACCTCAATCAATTTGAGTTTCAAAGGAAGAGTTGCCTGCAACTGTAACATTGTCTCTGGCTGAATTGTAACAAGGACCCAGCGTCATGTAGTAAGCCCTTCTCTCCGTAGTACATCCGTGAAGCTGCACTTAGGATTCAGGACTGGTGCTCAAGGCGTAATTTGAAGAGCTTAATTTCTCCCAATACCTACGGCGAACTTTCGTAAGGGATAAGGAAGGATTCCGACTAAATGCTCAACGTCAGAAATCAACGTGTGTTGTGGTTAGGAAGTGTTAGTTAAATAATTTCCGGTCTTCCGCCTAGGTTTAACGGTACCAAGCTGAACAACAACAGTACGTACAAGTGGAGCTTTCCTATTCCTTCTTTCAAGTCTCAATCGTTCCAGTCGGATCTTTCCAGCTTATCTCAACTTACTTGTGTTCATACATGCATACCAATATCCGAATTTTGGATTCAGAACAATCAAGCTCAATCACCAGTTCCAATTTCTTTGATCCCAATCACCCCAGCACGACTTTGCGAATTTTGAATTAAGGTAAGTCAAGATTATGACCATGTGTAATTGTGTAGTAGACTAGTAGAGTACTAGTTCGGCTCTTATCTTTTAAATTGGGTACCAGTACCGTAATGTCGTCTCGTTGTAGAAAAACGTGTTTAACGAGAAGTGATTGTGACTATTTATTACGGGGCTTGGGCTGGGTTGCGATAGGAGGTAGAAGGAATATATCAGAATTCTGAATACCTAGAACGTTACTTTTTTCGATCTAGTGAAGAAGACGTGCGTTGCTGGTTGATTTATTTTCATTAAATGCAGATTTGCTGATTATAACCTTGAGAAAATCTCATTGTCCCTACGGCACGCCTGACTAGGGCTTAACTACAACCTACTACAACTATGCCAGTCCATTGGTTATCTGAGTTTTAATTAATTCGAGATCGAGAAGCTAATACATATGCTATGACGTGATTTGGAGTAGATGCTGCATACTTACTATTAATTTCCAGAATTCAGCTTTTTGGAAGGCACATTTGCGTTCCTTTACTTCTGAATCCATTAAGGAGACGGAGAATCTATAATAATTGTGTCCTACGTTTTCAAGCTTTCGATATAAACCACCGGCGACAAGTTTACTAAATTATTCCTAATTTCCTTCGGTGGTTGCCAATTGTATTATTATTAGGCCTAAGCGCAATCTGAAGCAGTCAGAGACTCGGTAATTATTTCTATAATAATATTAGTGCTATCCGGAAAATATGTTAGACTTTAGCCCCAAAAAATATGCAAATGTACTAATTGGTTTTGGTCGGTGTATAAGTACTGGACCCGCATTCAAGACCATTCATATTCCATACCTGACCTGAGCCATTTTATTTGGTTCACATCTACATTGGGTCATTTGCATATTCTTTTTGACTTAAATCTGTTCTTTTCGGGCAGCATTAAATAAGTACTAGTCATGAGCCATAAAACCGAGCGTCCAGTAAAACAGCGTCAACGAAGATTAATAATTTCAATTTCTATTTCTTAATTTTACAGGATTCCGTAAGTTTAGCACAAGAATACGATTTAAAATGTCTTTTGAGTCAATCACGGGCGGAATGGCGGAAACGATTCCGTCGATTTCCAACCCGCTCCTCCAGTACATGATCCCCTCCATGTCCGCCAACAACTGGACCTCCAACACGACCACGTTCAGCTACGGCGGGATGGGCGGCGTGTTCTCAGTGGCCAACCAGACCCTGGACGCCATATTCCCGACCTACCACCAATACCTCAACTACGTTCATAACTACGAGGGCTACATGGAGTCCTGGAACAATGAGATGGCCCAGTCCCTCATCCTGGAGAACAAGGGCCCCCTCTCCTACCTCATCTGCTTCGTCCTGTTCGGGGCAGTCCTGACCATTTGTGGGCTCGGATGGTGTCTGTCCAAGTGCTGCTGCGGAGACAAAGGCTGTTGTCGGTCTGTGAAGGACCCCGAGGAATTACTCCAGAAGAAATTGGTTCAGCAGCGGGATAAGTGCAAGCGGGTGGGATGCGGCATGCTCTTTGGATCTCTTGTCGTCGTCTTCATGTAAGTCTCGGCTCCGCTGTTTATTATGGCAACAGTAGAAGCTTTTTATAGGCCCATTGTCCTACTTGCATTTTAATTTTATGGCCTCACTTTCGCTATCTGGTTCGTGTGAGTTTACGCCCTTCTTGTAGTAGTGACTTGACGGTTTCTATAGCTGTAGTCTAAGCTTAACCGAACCGAACCCAATTTAACTGAACCAGAATGAAGTAGGCCTAAACAACCTTGTAACCTTTAATCAGGGGTTGTATTTAATGTAGCCCATAACGTATGGAAATGAATAAATTATGAGCTATGTTGAACAATATGCGTCGGCCTGGCTTCTGGACATAAATATTTGCCTATTCGTATATATTGTTTTGGGCTAAGTCTGGTATTCTGGGCAATATTAAGTCTTTCGTCAATGAGATCTTGACTACAATGGTGTAAATTGTCGCTGACATTAATTAAGCTCTACACTAAACTGTTTTCGTTAAGTAAATCATTTAAATTGAGATGAGATACACTGGTACACTTTATAGTAATACCCTGTACGCATTTTTCGGCAAGTTTATGCAATAATTTACTTCAGATTAGTTGGTATTAACTATATTTTTAAACTAAGTTTCTAGGTTTGATCAAACGTCAGCTTGTCACTATATATTCGGAAGTAGTCAGAGAAGAGGTCAACTCAACTATGATAACTTTATCTCTGCAAGATGACTATGTCTATTTATGTTCCCACTAGCAGTGTCCAATAAGTTGGCATATAAATCACCATGACCGGTCTGTTCGTAGTGTATTGCGGAATCGTTCCCCATTTAAGTGCTGTAATCGTCAATCACAAATAGTAGCAAGCTTTTATGAAGAATTATTAGCACACTGCTTTATATGACACCAGTTCATTGCAATGTTTTTATAATCTCAGGTTCGGGCTCGTCTGCTGCTTCGTAACGAATGAGCAGATCAAAAGCGGCGTGGAACGGATGCCCTCCCATGTTGAGAGTGCCCTCACAGACACTCAGACCTATTTGGACACAACAAAGTCCCAAATTAAGTTCCTCCTCGTGAACAACTATGGCAGGCTGGCCGAGCTGCTGAATGATATTCTTAGTCGTAAGTGGGAATGATGTTTTGTAAATTACATATGATTACTTATCAGTCTCAGGCGAGCGTATATAGTAGGGCGAAGTGACAAAGGAAGGGATGTCATTTAATCTGTCTAACTCTAAAGTAAGCGTTGGTACTGGTGGCAGAATCTGTCTTCTAGCGTGTTCTGGTCTCACCATCTCTTTTTATTAGCATTATCCTGTGACTCACGGCCGGTGCCGGCCAAATTTTTGGCATAAGCAAAGAGGCTCTTTATGCTCATTGTGTAAATATTCGCATAACGCTTTTAGTAGTTTATGCAAAGAGACAAGGAATGAGTCCAAACCGTGATGATTACTATAGGAGAACAGCTCCAATTTTCACACTAGTGCAAATGTGTGCGAAGCGAATTATTTATGACAACTGTGTCATGTCATTATGGATGAAGGATGGTGATGACAGTAATATACACAAATCCGACCACTGTTTATCTGTCTGTAACAGGAAGTGGAGAGATAATTAAAAATGGGCTCTCGGAGAGGACTGGGCTCGAAGCACTCCAAAACTTGACCGATGTATTGGAAACTGTTGAAAACGTTCGGGAGTCCCTGCAAAGTGTTGAGAATTCGTCCCGGAGCCTAAAATATCAGGCGAAGCAGCTTGAGCTTGGACTGAGGGCCTCCAAGGGGCGGCTTCTGGAACTGCTGGAAGAGTGTCAGTCGGCCAAATGCGTTGAACTAAAATCCACGTCTGAGATTCAGACCCTTCGACTTGAGAATGATTTTCGAAATGTAAGTTAAACTTTACCTCGGTACCTAAAATTTACTTGAAAAAGGCCTAAATAATAATTTTTTAACTTATCATTCACAACTGATGCACAATGCCTAATTCATCATTTTGAACTTGTAATTCATAATTCATGCTTCCTATTTGCAATCTAAGGCCCTGGCAGTGTATTTGCCAAAGGTAAGGGAAGTGTGAGGTTTCCCATCATCGCTAACTGTGCCTTTGTGATCAGCCATATTTAATTGCATTTGCTTTTCAATTGCATGGGACTAACACCAATATATTTGTTTCCAGCTGCCGAACATGACGGAGATTTTGAAGGACCTAGGGAACCTTTTAGGGACGGACGTGAGCCGGTCCATTGAGGAGGGCCGGAAATCATTTGACGAGCTCAGTGAAGAGATCCAGCGTAAAGTTAAGGGGGATATCCCAAGGTTACAAGAGAAGATACAGCGGACGGGGAAGGAGCTTACTAGCTATTCCAAGGACCTCATTGGGGCCATTGACTCAATCCCAGTTTCCCAGGCCAAGCAGAGCCTGTATAAGGCTGAGGAATATGTGGAAAAATATGCTCCTTATCTGTAAGATCCTAATATTGAGTCCAGGAAGTTGCAGCACTAATTCTGATGCTGGGGGGGTCATTTACTTTAAGATTCTTGATTTCTTTGCAGATATTACGCGGATCTCGGCGTCTGTGTGAGCCTGGCATTCATTTTTGTTCTGCTGACCTTTGGGATCTTTATTGGATTTTGTGGGAAACAGCCGGGTTCAGAGTATTCCAACGAGTGTTGCTCCCGGAAGACGGGCTCAACTTTTATTAACTGGTAAATAATCGCTTTTGGCTTGTATTATATGCTGAAAATAAAAAATTAACATTTTAGTACAAAATAAAGTCTGAAAATGAACAGACCTAGATGCTCAGGCCGAATACTTATAGAATATTAACCGAATATGGAATATTAACCTTGTAAACCAACTAAAACGTTTGAATCAAACGCCTATATTTGCTCATGCGCTTATTTAGCTATGGGTTAAATTCAATAGCTTTTGGGCAGCACTAATAATAGATCGTAAGCAATTGTCGTAGCAAATTCTTTTCGCTAGTTGTCCATTAACTAACACTACTGGCTTCTTACGTTGCAGTGGCACCTTTTTTATGTTCCTGACTGTGGGAGTACTGACTGCCGTGTCCCTGGTCCACTTCTCGGCGGCCGGGGCCTGGAACCAAATCGGCTGTGAGGCAATCAATACAATAGATAATCAGACGGAGAACTTGCTCTGGCTCCCAAGGCTCCAGATTGATAACAAGGACAACTACACGGTTCCGCCGTACTCGGAAATCATTTCGTGAGTATTTTCAAACTGAATACTACTATCTGCTATACTGCAAAGCCCAAGAAATCAATTGGAATTTTATTGCTAGTGCCTGCAAGCGTGGTGCTAGTGCTTATGAGGCCTTCGGGCTCAAGAGAAAATACGTTGTGAATAACCTGATGGCCCTCTCGGCTCGATTCAAGGAGGAAGTGATGCGGTTGACTCGCCAGGTTGAGCTGCCCAATGATCTTACCAAGGAAATCGTGTTCCTGTCCCCAGAAGCAAAGATTCAACTTGAAAGATTTGCTACATCCCAAATCACGAAAATTAATTTCGAGAGTTTCATTCAAGAGGTAGGAATATTTGCATCATCATTGTTGATTGACCCGAATTTCAACAGTTAAATTTTTCTTCGTTTCCAGCTAAATGAGTCAGACATTACTTCGGTGGACATTAACGAGGTCGTGAATCGTCTCAGAGAGATCGAGTCTGACCCTGACAATGACCTTCCTGATGAGACCAAAGGTGTCATTGCCAATGAGATCCTGTTCCTTCAGGCCCTCCACGACACAGTTCTCGTTCCCATGGTTAAGAATGTAAAGACCTCGGCCGAAAATTTGAAGTCTCTGGCTAAGGAACAGAAGGACTTGACCTCACGGATTCTACTGGTGTCAGAAGCTGCACAACAGGCTCAAGATGCACTTCGGAGTAATGGCGTTTCGTCACAGGTAATGCAGCGCAGCGTTCAACGCTTGAGACTCGGATTCAGGATAATACGATTTCGTCCCCTCTTTCACTGGGGCGTCATTTAAACAATTTTCGGTACTATTGAAATTAATGTCAGTACTCGTTGTTTTTTTTCGTAAAATGAGTCAATCAATTAAGTAATAAAATCGCAACACAATTCAATTTAAATAGTAATAGATTTAAATATAAATAGTCGCAGTCTTATAAGAGTATTTTCACAGGTCCAGCAACTGGCCACTCAGTTTGCAACTGAGTTCTTCCAGCACATTGACCACTACGCCAACTTCACGTACGATCAGATCCATGAGACTGTGGGAGAGTGTCGACCGCTCTACGACACGTACAACGCGACAGTCTCCAAGTTCTGTGTCAATATCGGCTATCCACTGGCCGGGTTCTGGTTCTCCCTCACTTGCCTGATCCTCCTCTTCGTCCCGCTCATCATCGTTGGGTCCGTCCTGGCCGGGCTCTACAAGAAGTACAAAAGCGGGACCTACGAAAGGTTTGACCGCTTTAAGTGTATCCCCCTGCTATCATACCTCTAACCCCTTGTACTTGTCGCTTCCCACACTAATCTTGCCGGGGGTGTAAATATGAATCAACAATATGTGTTTTGAATTGCTTATGTAGTGAAACTTATTATTCGGCCGCATACGGGGACGGAGACACAATACCTTTGAGCCTCAGTGCTAAGTACGTGTTTTATCTACTAACAACTGTGACTAATTGAATTATCACTCATAGTATTTGTGATCAGCTTTTGACCTTTGCTTACCAATTATGGTTCTGTATTTAACAGTGCTGGAGTCGGTAGACGGCCCAAACGTGGACGACAACAGGCCGGAACTGCCGAAGCTCGACTCTCAACCAGCCGCTACGATGATACCTCTCACAAGTATGATACTTTTATATTTTGAAACCTACATTATTTAGTATCTCCTTCGGAAATTCTGATTTATTTTAGAAAATGCACTTGAGTTGCATGATGTTTTTAAAACCTGAGTTTACGTTGATTTCAGTTGGGAAGCACGGCATCTTGTGTTTCAGCATGACATAGACAATTCAACACAGTTGAGTGAAGGATACAAGGAGTAGCCTAAAATTCTCTATTGTTTTTCTAACCGTTCACGACTCACGCCTAATGTTTCAGTTTCAAAATTCACGTTATGATCTGTCTCTCGTATTTCTCGTGTCACTTGTATCCGCGTTGCATGCCTCTCGTTCTCATGTCTATTTATGCATGTCCAGTCGTAATTGAAATTGAAACTAATGCTTGGTTTGACTCGCAGGGCCTGGGGAAGTCAAATGGCGTTCAACAATCATCACACTCCTCCGGCATCCGGGGAATACGAGCGGCCACCGCCCTACTACTATCCTGGCCCGGCCCAGTAAATCGAATTATTACCTAAAAATCCACATTACGTCAAATTTCAAGTTTCACCCAGAATTACTACGTAGAAATTCCATCAAATTGAGAGGCTCTGAAGCTGATGGGTTTCATGGCCCCTTGTAGAATTTCTCAAATTTTTGAGTAGGTAGAAATAGTAACCGAGTGGCTTTCCAGTGTGTTACACTTAACTATTGTACGTATAAATTCAGACTATATTCCTGTATATTACTATCCTTTACGTTTTAGGTTTACGCTTTAGATTAACACTAAATAGTGCGGATAAACAATGCAAGGATATTATTACTGGAGACTTTCGGCCCTCATAGAATACTGCCCCTAACTTACCGCTGTGGTGTAAGGTCAATCTTGAAAGGTGACCTGTAGGTAACACATTTGTAGTAAAGCAACCCTATGTAGCTTTCCTGCATGCGACTGATTCCCTTACTCTATACGTACTACCAGGTACTACTACATTATGATGCACCTCTGTCTTTTTCGGTTGGGACCATTTACCACTGCTGTACTAAATAATTTAATATTTCGGGTTCTCGTGTTCTACTGTATGATCAAATTCCGTTTTTTTTACTTTTGTATCATTTGGTCAATCTCAATTTAGAACGGAGCGTCGTCGGAAATCCCTCATTTGTCGTATATTATGGCTCAAGACTAAATAGGAATATTGTACATATTGTATAATAGTACCATAATAGGTTTGGCTTATGTTTAAGGAATTCTGGTTATTTATTTACTACCAATCGCTACATTGTGTGCATGAGTAAAATATAATTATTACGATTAATGATAATACTCTGGGAGTCTGTATTATTTGATTTAACCGATGTGGGTCTACTCTACTGCTGTTGTAAAAGTGATTTCATTAATCGTGTAGTCCGTAGTGCTCGAATTTATGATGTGTACAAGTTAGTTCGAAGTAGACACTGAATAAAACGAACGAAATTATTTACCAAAGCAAGGTGTTGACGCGACTTTCCTACTATATTTCTGACAGGCCGTGCACTAACCAGCAGGTGATTTGGAAACAATATGTTCGTTATAATATACTGAAATGTATCATTTTGCTTTAAAAAGTCTTTAAAGGTCGTCTTCAGGCCGGTCCCAGGCCACCAGTTTGGACATATTTGTGACCTCCCGAGAGGATTCTGCTGCATCGAAAGCTGTCCGTGGTCTGGCCCGTTTCTCTTCTGGAATCGACTCCTGCTTGTTACTTGAGGACGAAGGTCGGGACTTTCCAGCCTTGGCTGAACTTGACCTGCCACCCGCCTTTTTGGGCGCTGGAGCTTCTGGCTTTACTTCAACTCCAATATTTTCATTTACTGACACTGCAGCAGCGACCGGGGGTTCCCCGGGCTCTTTTGCCTCTCGGGACTTAGCTGATTTTGGACGCTTTTGTTTAGTATTACCAGCGTCGTCGGCTGGCTTCGACTCTGGTTCGGTCTCTGCTTCCTGAAATCGTATTTTAGGCTCAGTAACAGGCTCCTGAACAACGGATACTAGTACTGGTGGGGGCCCATCAGGCACAAAAGCCTTATTCTCAAACCCGCCACCGCTGGCTTCTTCAGGCTCCGTGTCCCCATTCAGGCTCTCTCTCGATGAGTTCAAGGTCATCGAGTCACCGGCAATGGACTGCCGTCGGCAAGTCTTGGTCTTGACCTTAGAGGCATAGGCCGAAGTGGAGGGCACGCCAGAGAAGTCGTTGTCACTCTCATCGGAGTCCAGCGTCACTCGGATCAGGTCCTTCTTGTCAGAGAAAATTATGATCTTGGGACAGAGGCCGGATGTGATGTTTCGGCGCTTGACCCTCGTCACGGTATCTGGTAGCAACGTCTCCAACGTGCTGGCAAGCTGCTTTGAATCCCGTATTTTCATCTGCCCGCCGGATTCTACCGCCGAGGCCTTTGACTTCTTTGTGCTTGGGAGTGAGGTCAACTTTGGGGGCGACACTGTGCCGGAGGGCTTGCCATCCAAGGCAGGTGAGGTCGCTCCTGGAGTTGGAGGCCCAAATACTTGATCTGAAACAGCGTCGTCGAAACAGCTCAGGAGGCTAGAAGGCCCAACAGAACCGTCTGTCCCTGTTCCACTCACAAGGTCATAAGGGACGAGGCCTGAGGAGTCGGGCCCAAGGCCTGGAGGGCTCTTCGAAGGCCCTTGATTAGTGATTACGAAGGCCGGGTCAATCTCAATGGACTGCTGTCTGGGACTGAAAAAATGGGCATAAGTAAGATTGGTTATGCCACAGAAGTGAAGCTCTTATGTCCACAGAGTATACCTATAACGAAATGATAGAACGAATTTAAAACATGATATAGATTTTACAATTTTAGCACCATTTCGACCTAAATATTAAGGATTAAGCCATATTAGACTAATGAACTGTTTTTAAATAAGTTAGTTTAGTTAATTTTTAACTGCAGAAATGTCTTGATTCTTGATTAGTCGTTTGCTTAGTTTCGGCTAAAGTTAAAGTCTATACTATTTTGTGGATAGTTCTAAATACAAGCCTTACGTCACTGCCTGTGGAGTACAAATGGAGGTCCGCTGACCCCACATTAGGATCCGCATTTCCTCTCCCGTCATGCCCCGCTTCTTGAGTGCATTGATCGTAACTTTCCCCACTCGCTGGAACAAGGAGCAAAGTCGTATTCAATGATTGTTACTTTGACATTGGGCATTCCAGGCATTTAACTTACCTTCCAATTGGTCACAGCCCCTTTCCGTTGATTGGCTCGGGTCTTACTCTTGGTTTTAATGACCTTGAAAATATATCTTATAATGTACTGAGAATGAATGCAGATATGCCTGTTAATCCATGTTTACGATACCATGACCCCACGAAGTTCCTCCAGCCCCGATCCGCCCAACTTAATACTGTACTCCTGAAGGTGCTGCTTGGCCAGGTCTTGACTCACGGCTCTCTCCAATGTCACTACGAGTTTGGCCCACTGTGCTCACGCCATTTAAAAAAATATTTTTATTTTTCCTTAACAATTCTTTTAATTTTATTTTTAATCAGATCAATCAAGAATGTCGTATTCGGAGAGCTGTATGGTCTACGGAACTGTATAATGAGCTATAACCTATAATGTATACCTGCTTCACCCATTCCTTCTCGCTCCGCTCAATCACTTGGGAGTAGGTGTTGCCCATCATGGCGATCAACATGTTGAGGAGCAGGATCGGGACCAGGATCATGAAGGCAATGAAGACGCCCTTTGACATGTTGGGGTAGGGCGTGAGGGCCAGATCACTATACTGTGGATTGGAATCAAATACGTTAAATTTGCAATTAACATTGAAAATTGAAAAGGTCTTTGAAATTGGCTTCAAAGCATCTGCTTACGCTGTACTGTCCAAGCGTCATCTGATACATGGCCATCCAGGTTGAGGCGTAGTCTGAGAAGAGGAGGTCCTTGACGGCCGGATGATTCTTGTACAAGTAGTAGAAGGCTTGGGAGAAGGCAAGGAGGAAAATTAGGTAGATGATCCCAAACGTTAGCATGTCTCCAGTAATCATGCTGGAGGAAAGAATTAGACTCTTGTATTCATTTTCACACTAATAAAATAACAGTATTCGATTGACAATATGTGAATTGAGTGCACACAATTACCTGAATATCATCGTTATGAAGGGCCCTATATGAGCAGAAAAGAGCAAGTTAAATCTTAGCATTAATATTTCCTGAATTTGTCATTAAATATGTGTATAAAATCCCAGGCTCCTCGCCTTACCTGTCAGCTTCACCGCTCTGAAACAAAATATCGGAATACAAAGCGTGAGGAACTGTTCCTTCAAATGTGTACCATATCTACGACTCGTATCCATTTGCGTGTTGTTTCGGTTATTAAAGGACCAGTCCAAAAATTCTTATACTAAATTGGAAATACTTTCAACATATCCCAGCCGCAACTGAATGCGACTCGCATTGCACGCAGTTAAGTTAACTTTAGGGAAAAGTATCATATTATTACCCTGCGAAGAAGATCATGAAGAACCAGGAGCCCACCATAGCAAAAGTGAGCAGAGCCTCTTCGGTCTGAATGTCCCCGACAATCCGGAATGGAATACAGGAGAGGATGATGAAGTTTGCAACGAGGAAAATTGCCTTTGGTGGAGCATGCGGCTATAGAGAAGGTTTGGAAGGAACTTGCATTTAATGCTGCCCAAAAAAATGAATTTAGCCCAAGACAAAGTATAAGTTGAAATCTAGATGAACCAAACAAGCTAATACAGGTCGGGTATTGAATAATTTTTGGGCAGCACTAATAATTAGGTCTTTGAAAAGAGGTATAAATATGTTGGTGCTTTATTTTGGCTTACCAACTGCTTGACGAAGCTGAGGAATCCCTGATTCTTGATTTCCTCTCCCTGCTGGAACACGACGTAGGACACGCAGTTCATGATCGTGGCGACCTCGAAGCCGAGCCGGAAGAGAGACGTGACGTCGTCGTATTTGGAGAGGGAGAGGGTCCGATCGCTAGGCCGGAGATAGACTGCCACGCTCATTGCGAAGAGATGGAAGAAGGCAATTGTGATCCGCTTGAGGAACTGTCGCTGGGCAAAGGTCTTCCACTTCTCCTCAAGGAGCCGCTGGATGATCCCGCCGTCCAACATGTTCAAGTGCTCCTCCTTGCTCCCGGCAAGGATCATGAAGAGGGCAGAGTTCCAATCTGCATAGGCAAATCAAATTAGTAATAGCTAAGGAGCGGATTTTGACAAAAGTGTATTCTTACGACGCCTTACTATTGCAAATCCTTACCGTTCCTTAGTAATAGCGTCCAGAAAAAATATTCTTTTTACAGGCAAAAACTACGAGTGAATTGGGGGTTAGATGTTAGGTTAGGTTACTATGTTGTCACCTTAGATTAAGTTAGGTTAGGTTCTGTTGGCAGCTTAGATTACGTTAGGTCAGGGATGTGCTACAAAAATGTCTGCATACTTGATCCACGGATTGCTATACGTATTCTGTAAAAAATATTATTTTTTTTACAAAATAGTTGTCTTACTTGTTCGGCCGTCCGGGGCAATTGTGTCCAGGGCATTGAGGGGATAGGCCGAGCAAGTAATGTTACTGTATCGCCAGAACTCCCGGCTGCTCAGTTCCAACATTTCCCTGAAATTACATATACATCAAATTGATACCTAACTTGTTACAGTTCTGAGAATGAGAACGAATCCATCTGTGAAGGTATTTCTGATTAAAATCCCGGTCATGTTTTTCTAAATACCAAACGGCGTGATTATTTAATCGCATTACCGATAAATATTTGTGCCTCTTAAGAAGTGTAGGCTTTATCCAGCCAAGAAAATATGCAAAAGATCAAATGTAGATGCATGAGATACATTCTTTGGTCGGATTCTTTGTTAACATTCTAGATTTTTGGTCAATTCTCATGCTTTCTCCTGGACTAAACTCTATATTTTTGGAAAGCCTTTAATAGAAGCCTTACCGGAACACGCTGGCTCGGCCGAGGCGGCAGGCAAGCGTTAGCGGGGTCAGGCCCTGATTATTCATTATCCCGTTACTGGCCACAATCCGGGGATGGCGGAGAGCGTAGCCGTACATTCCCTGGATTCGTACGGGCAGTTAATATTATCCGGTCAGAACGCTTTATAAGTGTTTGATAAGTTGAAAGTCGGATTAGAATTACTAAAACTTCCTTCTGTCACAGGTCGGCAAATGGTACCTTGGAAGTTATCGATCTGGATAGAAATCTAGTTTTATTACTACTCCGTAATTTGTTTTTTTAAACGGTAGGAAGCTTAAAGTAGAACCTACGAGCTGATCCGTGACGACCACCATATGTAGGATCATGTTCCCAAAGGTGTCCTGCCAGTCCGGATGTGCCCCCTTGTCCACTAGCAAGTTATAGACGCTCTCGTTCCCCACACAAGCGGCCCATGCCAACGGATACTCCCCCAAATAGGCCAAGCCCTCGTAGTCTGTCGTCTTAGACGGGAAGACCCTCTGCTGATCTCGCGGGAGGAAGAAACTGCCTAAAAACAGATTTGTGCATTTATTTGACCTTCGAACCTGCAATGTTTCAGCCTGAAAAGCCCAAAGTGCCTATTATATTACTAAAAGTGACCTATAGCTCGCTGGTCAACCCGAGCCTCGGCCTCCACCAGCAAGTGAACCAGCTCATTGTTATTGTAGGCAATTGCGAGATGGAGGGCTGATGCACCTGGAAGTGAAATAACTCAGTTCGACTAATAGCATAACTCAAAATTTAACTATTTACTGTGTTGATGTTTTGGAGAATATTTCGGCCCCTTTACCCAGATACTCTTCCCCTTCAAAGGCGTCGAGGGCGACGCGGGGGAATGACCTGATGAGAATACGGGCCAGCCGCGTATGGAGCTTCGTGTCACAAATGATGAGGACATGGAGGAGCGTTTCGCCAAGGGAGCCCCGGTACTGCATCTGCCAGCAGGCCTCGTGGTCCTCCCATTTGCCCAAAGGGTCAGTGAGGCCGGAGGCCTCGACCGGAATCACCACCTGCGCCAGGTCAAGAGGTCAAATCCCATAATAGACGGAACATCATTTCTCAAATTAATTTCGACAGTCTGCCCATTAAAGTGCTCTTAGAACATTACAACTTTCCTCAATATCAGTAGAGAGTCTGGCAAACACGAGATTTTCCTGAATTTTTCAAATGGTTGCAAATTCAAGTTGGCCGTTTCCGAAGTTTGAATATTTTTGGATCCTGATAATAAATACTTATTTTTGGAAAATAAAGTAACGTTCAGCGGAGGTCATTCTATTTTTCCAGACAATAACAACCAGACATAGCTATTAAAATGTGGAACAATATAGATTTGCTCAATTCCCATAATTGAATGTTTCCGAAAGCGACATGGTAGCTGTGCTTGCGGAAGGTCCGACAAGCAAAAAATGCAATTTCCCAATGTGACATGCGACATACAATCAATCATCCAGAACCTCAAGTTGGGCAACAGCCAGTCTTTATACCTACTAGTTTTTCGCCGTAAAAAAAATTGTCTGCAAATCCCAGCAATTTAAATGACGAAACAAAATTTAAGGTTATGAGTAGTACTAGCAAGCTAGCCGATCTTACGATCCGGGGGAAAGGGGACCCTATAAACCGAATTAGGCCCTTAGGGTGCCGTCAAAATGCAATCCGTGCACTACTGTTTCCAAGAAATTGAAGTCCAAGCTACCGGCACTCTCTTGGCACCGCATACACTCGATCCGAGCGCTATTGGGTCAAAGAAATCGAACTTGGCACTGCCATCACTCTTGCACATATTTCCTGCTCAACTGCGAAAGGATATTTATACTCGTTACAAACATTTCCCATGCGGTTATGCCATGAGGTACTCGTTACGGCCGTTACATCATCTGGTATTTGTAGTCGAGCTAATGTCATAATTTATTTATGGATTTGTTTATTGGAGCTATCTTTAGAAGTGTGCACCCAAAATCAAATAAAAACTCAAATTTTGACCTAAAGTGGCCAAACGTCACACTTCAAAGTAATACTTAAATGGGATAAGTTGCCAGAGCCAACCACGCAAGGGAGTCTGTACCTGCTTGACGTTCCGGAACTTCCATCGTAAATATTCGGTCCGACTAATGACCTGCCCCTTCCCTTCCTTGTACATTAGGATTCCAAACTGTTCCCGGATCAGCTTCTCGACCTCGATCGCCCCGCCGATCCCATATGCCTCAATCAGCTCCCCGCCCTTCTTGTAATTCGCCAACTTGTAGAGCAGGCAGTCATCGTCGTTTGAGGCCTATGTCCCAATTCAGAGTTCAGTCAAGGTAACTTTTCCAGCCTTAAAAGGCCGCTCCTGTAGCATGCTCTCATGAATTCTGTAAAAATGAGTAGATGTGACCTGGGAAATGACCCGATCCAGTACAGAGCCCGGGTTAAGCTGAGCGTTCCTTCCTGCACAGTTCCCCATCCAATGCGAAATACACGTAAAACGCTTGAAAGCACGGCTATTTTAAAATTCACTTTTATTGAAATTCCACATACACATACACCTCAGGATTAGTTCACGCTCATTCTTGTGGCATATTTCTAGGTACCTAGGTATAGTATGCGTAGATCTTACCAAAGTTGTTCAAATGTTGAAACAATGCTCTATACTCTAACTAAACTAGATATGTAGTACTTCAGTGTGTACAATAAATCAATACTTTTTATCACAATGTACTGAACGGTGACAATTCTGTTCTAGTATGTATTCCTTAATGGTAGAAGAAAAAAGTTTGAGGTCAGAAAGGTTTGGACAGTGGCTATACAAATACTGTAAATACGAGACGTAAAGTCACTTGATTTGGATTTTCCAAGCAACGTAATACACTGCGTATTATTTTACTGAGTAGGCTCAGCTTTCCCTAAAGTGGCCGTGAGCCGTGATTTTCATAGATTCTCGTACAATAGAGCGTCAAACACGGAGTTTCGATCAAACAAGTTCAGCTATGCATACAGCTCGGGCAGTAGAGGAAGCAATCCTTCATTTTCTGGATTATAAGCCTGGATTGATGTTCTGTGACACTGCGGAAGTATTGATCATTCTTCTGCATTAGCGAGCGATAAAGTGAGAGTACGACTACAATCCATATTATATTACATATTCAATTTGAGTCTGAACATTAAATGCATAACGAACATTTATTCTATATGGAGGACCCCAACGAAGTATCTAAGACAAATATTTATACTTCTATTTAAGTTATGAATTATTGCGTAGTCTGAAATACTAGTCGGCTTTCAGGTATTATGAATTTTGTAAAATACTTCGCACTTTAAACAAATGAAAAATTAAACTATGTTAGCTGCCCAATAAGGATAGATTTTAGCCCAAACCCAAACCAGATGGAAAGGAACAACTCTAAAAGAAAACAATATAATGACTCACATCAGGTATGGAATATGAATTACGTATGAATCCCGAAACCGTCTGCGAAATTCCTGGCCGTCATCTATATTTAGTCATTTGCATATTTTGTTTTGGGATAAAGAGTATATTTTTGGGAGGCACTCGTATTAAGTAATTTTAATCGTAACCCAATAATACGAAATTCTATTCAAGATAGGCCCCTGTGGACTTCTTAGTCATTTTCATCAGTCAGATCCAGATCAGCCTTCGGATTGGGACTCCCCCCATTGGGCCCTCCCCTTCCATTGGCCGTCGTAATACTGTTCCTAATGTTCTCCACATTGTTGGCAATCTTAACATCGGACTCAATTTCCCGAAGGAGCTTGCTGAGCTTTGAGGTTACCCGCCTGGAGTAGTCAGTCTTGTTCCCGGCCCCACTCTTGAACTCCTCCGTAATGAGCTCCTTGAAGAGGGGATTCGGGTTATACTTATTAATTTGTCGGGAGGCCCCCGGGCTGAGCCGCCCGTCCGCCGCTGGCGGAGCCGTCAGAATGAGGCTCGACGTTAGGGACCGATTGGGGGAATAGTGCCGGATCCCGCTCGCCGTCCCACTCACAGTCTGCCCGTACTTCTTCCGGTCCAGAGAGTTGAAGCGGGAGTAGAAGCTCTTCCGGAAGATCCGATCACTCACGCTCTCTTCGGGGTCATCAAGGACGGACCTGACGGAAACTTCCGTTTTCCCAGAACTGGCCGAGGTTGGGGATTCCAGGCTGTCGGGGTCAGTCGGGGTCAAGGGCTCCGGGGGCCCGGATTCTGGCTCTACGCTGATTTCTGGAACCGGTTGGGCGGGCTGCTCCTGGGGAGCCGACTTACCGAAACGCGGTATAAAGGAAGCGCTCTTGGATGACTCGCTGTTCTTGGAGAATATGCCAAGGGATAAGGGGCGCCTTGGCTTCTTGGGCTCTGGCTCAGGCGCTACCGGTACGTCAACCAGCGTGGCGTCGCTCCCAGCTCTTGAATCGTCCCGCAGCGGCTCGGCCGGGAATTCGACCTTTGGAGGTCGCTCAGCGTAGTTCCGGTGCTGGGGGAGCGTCACGACGCTGTCGCTACAGGCTCCAGCATAGGCGGCCTGGATCCGGCGCCCAGTCCCGGTTGGGGGCTTGCCTACCGGAACCTTGGCCACGTTGGGCCCTGAGGACGACTCCTCAATTTTACGGAACTTGCCCAACATGAAGTTGACCGTGGAGGCTCCGAATTTGGATTTGGGCTTCTTCTCGGGTGACAAGGCACGCTGGAGGAGCATGGACTCGTTGGGTTGTGCTTGGGCTTCATCCGGCGGGGAACTGTTTCCTGTACAGCCGCTGCTGCTACACTCTTCGCTCTTATTGTTTGTTAATTTTCCCCATTTCTTCTCAAGGCTCTGAATGAATTTAGGCTTGACAAGCTTGGAACCGCTGGGACTCCCTTTGGGCGTGCCCGGCCTAGACTCCTGTGGAGAGCATGGCCTTTCAAGGGGTTCTGGGCTTTTGGGGGGAGGAGGGACTGAAAGGTCACGTGGGACTGACTTTCTCTCCAGAAGTCTCGTGATCTTCTCAACGCTTGTAGCTCTGGAGTCTCGCTTGAACTTTGCAGGGCCGGGGGCGGGTTTGGGGACGGGCTGCTCTGGGGGCGGGGAAGTTAAGCGCTCGGTCTGGGCCCGTACAAAACTACGTTTTTCTGGTGGCTGTGGCGAAATGGGTCGGCCCATACTGGGCGTTGGTGAAATGGGTCGGCCCATGCTGGGCGTGGGTGAAATGGGTCGGCCCATGCTGGGCGTGGGCGAAATTGGTCGTCCCATATTAATCGACCGATCCACGCTAGCTTCCCGCCCAGTCAGCCCCGGTCCCTGGGTCGTTGGTCCTGACCTTCCGCCAACAGCGTTCTGCTGCGGGAAACTAGAAATACTGACCGGTCGATGCTGGGTTATGGAGAGGGCTGGCCACTTGTGCGTATTGCTAGGGCGTGACTCGTTTTCAGGGAAATTCTGCACCGGAGGAGCCTTGAAGACCGGCTTCGGGTCCCTATCCAGGGACTTGGTAGCGTAATTGACCGGGGCAAAGCTGCTGCCAGCTTCCTCCCGGTTAGAAATAGCTGACGTGCTCATTGGACTTGAGTCTGCGCTGCCGGAAGCCCCAGCATTGCTGTCCAAATTTACAAAACTAGTTTCATACATGGTGGAGGGGCGGTTGATCATATAGGCCGAACTCTGACCTTGATCCGCCTGAACTGCTGCCGGATTATTGACGGAGCAGAACCTTCGGAGCGGCGTCGGCGTCTCACTCAGGCTCCGATAGTAGTTTTGATAGTTGTTCATTTTCTCCTGCGTGGTCATGGAGGCCGCCGTTGTTTTGGTAGACGAGGAATTGCACCCACCAACCCAACCATTACATTCCGCCGAAGCATTGGGAGTATTGTGCTCAGTACCGTTCCCACTGTTGAGCGGGCGCAGGGCCGAGTCCAGGCTTGCTCTGCCAGGCATGAATCGCCTTGAGTCCGGCTCAGGAGTGGCTGAGGCCCGGTTGAGGGACTGGAGTCTGGCCAAATACGGGGAGCCCGGCTCGAACCGGGACGGTTCGAATCGGCATGGGTCATTGGAGAGCCTTGGGGTCATGCCGCGTCCGCTGTGAATGGGGTCAGGCTCAGCGCTTCCGGTAAGGGTTCGTTCGTAGCCGCGGAGTGACCTTCGATGAAATGGAAGCGTTACGGAGTTCCCGTAGTCTGTATTGCTCATGGTCCGTCCGTAGGGAGGCCGACTTGGGACCGTAGCATAATCCGATGACCCCGGCTCTGACCTCTGCGTACCGTAATTGAAGCGGCTCCCGACCGGGGCTGACCTCACGCTACACGTCTCGTATCCATCTGACGAGTTTCCAAGAGATGGGCGATCTGGAATAAAAATAGGGTTGAAGGTCAATGGGGTCATACGCATCATGGTAGCTACTGTACTACGTGTGAGTGAATGTGAGGGGGTGACTTGAGACGGAATGTAAGGTCATAGCATTTACAATCCTATGAAAGTTGGGCTCCGGCTGGGATGACTTTTGATTCAGGACACGTAAATAAGCAAAAATTAAAATTCGTACAGTTCAAAAATAGCTAATTCGAGTCCCAGAAGCCCAGGTCAAAAGAAAAGGGTCCCAGGTCACCCCAGCACTTTCAGACTGTTACGGAAAGAGTAATGAAAAATGCTGCTGACCTCCACTATTGACTCAAGCTCGGGGTGAGACGAGATGTGTGCGTGTTGGGGGCGGAAGTGAACGGAGGAGTACAGAGTGCAAAGGGAGAGGGATATGAAACCGCTGGCGCCACGGTGACCCGCCGCCGCCGCGCTGAG
Source organism: Hypogastrura burkilli (assembly GCA_034696285.1). Lineage (NCBI taxonomy): Eukaryota > Metazoa > Arthropoda > Collembola > Poduromorpha > Hypogastruridae > Hypogastrura > Hypogastrura burkilli. Next base: position 36,069 of record JAQFZY010000065.1, on the reverse strand, counting down.
TCCACTAAAAGTATGGTACTCAGACAATAGAATAGGATGAGGAAAAGTGAGAGGTACATATATAGTAGGTACATTGAATATTGGGTGCTTACAAGCAGAGACAGCACATTGGACAACTTACGAATTCGTAATTATTGTGTTTATTCGTAATTTTGTGTTTATTCGTAATTATTGTGCTTATTCTTATAAACTTGACTTAAAGGTCGATATTTTTGGACACCAATCACCTATGACTAGTATGGTATACAACAAACGACCAATTAATGGATATTAATGTCGTGCCGGAAAAAGGTTTTAACAGAAGAGTACTAACATTAAGCTCAGTAGGTGCAGAATTGTTACAAAGTTTGAGTTAAGCTGAATTTATTCCGCTGAATGTGTAATACATTTTCTACGAAAAACTTTTTCCTGCACGAATAATACAAGCCACAAAAAACACCGTGACTGTAACGTGGGATAGTACGTGACTGAGTCCATATCTTGGTATCGATATGAACTAAATGCTCTTTCATAAGGGGCTTTTCCTCAGTGTTCAACTGACAGCGTCATAATCGTACATCATAGTAGGTACACAACGATCATTTCAAACTTTCGTCAATAATATCAATTTGAAGGAAATCATTTAAGCATTAGGACTTAAAATTATTTAGGTCATTGGGTATTGCGCATATAACTCTTACATAAGGTAGTATAGTCTTGAATTTATATAATATTTTTTTAATAATTTATATATAAAAAAAATAAGCAGGACTTTGAATTTGAATTGTATTGACAGTAGTGATGCCCAGAAAATATATACTTTGGCCCAAAACAAAATATGCAAATCATGTTGGAACAAATGGTTCAGTTACAATTCCGCCGATTCATATGCAATATCCGTCTGAGTAATATTATTTGATAAGGTTGAGTTCGTTGGAATAGAATATATTCCATATTATATTTACCTATTTTGTTTTGAGCTAAGATCAATATTTATTTTGTGGGTAGCTTAAATAGAAGGCCTTTGAATTTGGCACTGAATTCACGAATACAAAGGAGTTAGAGTTAGTGTATGATTGGCGGGGAAAAAGTTTGGCTTGATTGACTATGATTTATTCGGACTTAGATTCTTCTACGTCTTCACTGGCACTCCCGTCCTCGTCGTCCCCGTCCTCATTGTTAGAATTAAGGATAGAGGATGATGAGGAGTGGAGGTTGGACTCAGAGCCGGACTTACGTCGTAAGTTATGTGAGATTGAGACCGGGATTGACCTCGACTCGCTCATGTCCGAGGAGTCTCCAGAGACGTCACGGCTCAGGCTCCTTCTCCAGCCCGGGCCCGACGTGATCGTTACGGTCACGGAAGGCTCCCGGGAGTAGGACCGTGTTACTGTTTGAGTCCCGGTTCCGGTAGGCCCATAGGACAGGAACTGCTTGGCCTCGAGCGGAGCACTACTAGAAATACAGATAGGAAAGCGAACAACGTTAGGTCAGAGGTCATCGTATAATGCATACACCCTTTAGTCGAGGACTAACCTTGCCATGAACTCTCGAAGTGGTCCACTATTCCAGAGACCAAAGCTAGGGGACTCGGGTCCTGAGGCCGGCCAACTCGGCCCAGCGCTGCTGTTGTCTTCCTTATTGAGGCGCTTAGTGAGGTTCCGAACGCGGTCTAGCAGCGACGAAAAAAGGGATTCAGCCGTAAGAACTTCAAACGCATCTTCCTCATCCTCCTCGGCTGACGAGAAGGAATCGCTTCGGTCCAGCGGGTTTGACAGCATTTTTATTCTGGGAACGAATAAGTGGACCAAATTCACATTAATAGGGCCAACCGCTGCATAGTGCCATTCATGCAGATAAATGATTTACGTCTTAAGTCATTTACAAACTTTCAACACATTGTGTTTTGTGTTTAAACCGGAAACTGAAATCCGCGCGAAGGTTCAAATTCAAAACATTTAGAGCAGGGGATCGCGCAATTTGTATTTGTATTTGCTTATTGAAAGCAGCATCCCAGCTTCATACCTACTCCCGCGCTTGAAGGTTCCTGAAGACGACGGTGCCGGCTCGTCACCCTGACTCAGGCTCCTTGTATGCGAGGGCCCAGTCGCTGCTGCTGAAGAGCGTCGACTCGTCGAAGCACTCACTGAAGCCGAGAGCGGTTCGTCCTCGAAACTCGAATCACTCAGAAGACTCGAGTAGCGCCGCTGTTTCCCAAACCGACCTGACCTTAAGCGCCCATCCAGCCTAAAGTCATCCTCGGCGGCTGAGGACTCCGAATTGAGGATCTCTGGCTTCGGAGCCACCGTGTGCCCACTCGCCTCCATCTTGATCGGTATAATAAATTCCCGGGGTGACTTCTTGATCGGCTCCTGCCGATGTGGGGCTGTGGTGGCCATGCTGTTCTCCGTGTCCGAGGAGTTCTGACGGGAGTAGGCAGAAGATACGGAGCGACCGGAGTCCATTCGGGCCGGAAGGCGCGGCAAGTTCGTCGCCGAAGAGTTAATGGAAGAGCCCGGCGTCTCAGGCTCGCCTACCAACTTGATCGGAATCATACGCTCCTTTGAGACTGTGCCCGTGATGGGGAACGAAACTTCCGACCGCATCGTCTTCCCGCTCTCGAAAGAGTCGAGCCGACTAAGCTTCGGCACAGACTCCGAAGACACAATCTTCTGAATGACTGAACCGATCTTCTTGGCCGCCTGCTCCTTGTTCTGTGGCGGGAGCTTGGAGAGGAGCTTGGGCTTGGCTGGGCCCACTGACTCTGTGTCACTAAAAAAAGGGTCAGTGGTTGATAGGCCAGTCGTAGTGCCGGACTCGAGTGTAGTAAGCGGCGGTGCGTTGACCGGCGCCGGCACGCTCCTATGTACTATCACCGGCTTGATCTCCGTGTCAGGCATTTTCAGCTTGAGTGGCGGCTTTACAGGGGCTGCAGGTTTGGGAGGTGCTGGCTGGAGCTCAGTGGCAGCCTTCGGGAACGGTTTTGGACTGTCCTTGTCCTTGACCGGTTGGACTACAGCCGGGCTTACTTCTGGTACCGCAGCTGGTTTCGCTGGCGGCTTAACCGGGGTAACGGTTTTATCAAGTGGTGCTGCAGCTTCGGATAGCTTTGCTGCTGGCTCTTCGTTTTTAGTGGGCTTCGGCTCAACCTTTACTGCGCTTTCAGCAGGTCTGGTCGCTTCAACAGGACTCGGCTTCGGACTCGGGGACTTGGACTTGGCCGGCGGTGCTGGCTTCAGCTCAGCAACCGTCTTCTTTTCCAGGCTGAGCTGGGATTTGAGCGGGCCCAGCTTTGGAGGCCCATTGTTCTCAGCAGTCGCTGCATTATTTTCGAACCGACTCTTGGCATCCGAAACTTTGAGCGACGGGAAGACGAGCTTCTTGCCCCTCGGCCCATCCGTACTCGACTTGGTCTCCAGATTCTGAATGAGCTCGGCCGTCTTCTGTGAAATGATCTTGGAGCTCCGCCGCTCGATTCTGGTCGGGGACGTGTTCTCATTTGATAGTGAGCCCGATCGCTGCTTCACTAGTGGCGGCTTCGTGCTTGGTTTTGGCTCTGCCTTTGAATTATTGTCAGACGAGCTCTCCGTGGCTTCCTTGGCCTTGTCTGCATCTGAAACAACCTTCTTTATTACCTTGCGCTTCACTAGAGTTTTCTTTACAACTGGCTCTGCAGGTTTTTCTGGGAGTCCCGGCGTCTCTGGAACCTTTGAATTCTCTTCTACTTTCGAACTTGCTTTGCTCGGCTCAATCTCAGCAATCTTAGCGGGCTCTTCCTTCTTTGACTTCGCAATAACTGGTTCAGGTTTTGAAGGTTTTGGCACTTCTTCCGGCTTAGATAGGATCGGATCGGCTTTGGAAGGTTTGGTAGGTTCTGCCGTTTTTGGCTGCTGTGCTGGTTCGACCTTGGATGGTTTGGGCGGTTCCTCTTTAACAGGCCCTGGGGCCTTAGTTTCTACGGTTTTAATCGGGCTCGGCTCCTTTTGTACCTTTGCAGGAGCTGTCTTTAATTCAGCCGGCGGCGCTGGCGGCGCAGACCGTCCCGGTGATCTCCGCTCCACTTTCTCTTTCGGCTTCTCAAGCGCTTCCGGCGCTGTCCTTGCCGGTGACTTCCGCTCAACTTTTTCCTTGGGCTTTTCTGGGGCTTCCGGCGCCGTCTTAGCCGGTGACTTCCGGTCCACTTTCTCCTTTGGCTTTTCGATCGCTTCCGGCGCTGTCTTAGCCGGTGATTTCCGGTCCACTTTCTCCTTGGGTTTGTCTAGTGCTTCCGGCGCTGCCCGTGCTGGTGACTTCCGGTCTGGTTTCTCCTTAGGCTTCTCCAGCGGCTCCGGCGCTGTTCGTGCAGGTGACTTCCGGTCCGCTTTCTCTTTGGGCTTCTCAAGGGCATCCGCCTTCGGCTTTGCTGTCGGAGCTGACTCAACCTTGACCTTGTTCCCCTTGCCGGCCTTGACCTCCCCGTTCTCCTCCGCAATCGTTTGTATCTCACTGATCTCACTCAACGTGTCTCCCGCTTCGTCGTCTACCATCTCGACTTCCTCCTCAACATCGACAATGAGCTCCAGGAGCGGTGAAGACTGGGACTTCTTCTTGACCACGACCTTCCGTTTGACCTCTGTTGGCGTCTTGACCCCCTTTGCAGGCTCCTTTGGTTTCTTCCGGCCGCCTTCTTCGTCCAGCCGACTGGCCTTTGGCGGAGGTTTGGACTGGGAGGAACTGGCTAGGTCACCCGTGCCCGCCTTCTCTATGACCACGTTGTCATGATTTATTGAGGAGTCTGGTGCGAGGGAGAGGAGGAGGTCGAGGCGGACCGGCGTCTGATTGGCCAGCGTCTCTGCTAGCTGGAGACACTTTTCCTCGAACCCGAAGTTGACCCACTCACAGTCACAGACGTCCTTGATACTGGCCCGTTTGACGGGGTCAACCGTGAGCATGAGGCGGATGAGGGAGGAGGCCTCGGCCTTCTGCTTAGGCTCGTAGTAGTCACCGTTCGATATTTGCTTGACCAGGCGCTTGAAGTTGGACCCGTCAAACGGCATGGCCCCATAGACCAGCGTGTAGAGGAGGACTCCGAGGGACCTGGAGGTCAAATAAGCAAAGGGTACAGTATACAGTCCAACCCAGCCCTGCTCGACTATACGTGAACCTACCAACAGTCCACCTCAGGTCCATAGTATGGCGTCCCACGTACGATTTCGGGGGAGGCATAGAGTGGGCTCCCACAGAATGTTTTGAGCAGATGAGTATCATTGAAAACGTTGCTAAGGCCGAAGTCTGCAATCTGTACGGCAAAAAGGGCTCTGGTCAACTCAGGAGGCAGGGTCAGATTTATAAAGGTCTTACTATTATAGTGCTGCCTGCTCCCCAAGAAATACCGACTTTAGGCCAAAATAAAATATTCATTAGAGCAAATATACAAGTTGGATACAAATTATTTGAGCGCTTTATGTGGGATTCAAAATTGATTCATATTCCATATTCCATCACCCGACTTAAATTATTATTTGATCTGAAAAGTCTAGAAGAGCAGTCTATTAAGATATTCGTGACCTCCTTTCAAATGTATTTTATTTTAAGCCTATGGCATACAAGCTTTTTTTTAGATTTGGACTTTACCGTTGAAGCATAAACATTTGTATTTAATTTATCGCTTTATTTGGTTGACATTTTTTCTCATTTATTTCCAAGCTAACAAGGTCAGCCAATATATTCTTTTCGTCCGATAAAATATAAGCCTTTCTGATGACATGAAGCAGTGGACTAAACGACGGTAGTTTTACCGACCAATGTCAAATCCTAATTGTTAAATCAGTTTCGTTAGAATTACGTTTGTTGAAAAGTTCCTTATGTCACTGATAATTGTTAAGAGTATAGGTAAAGTCTCTATGATAATGAATGTTATAGTTCTTCAAATAAAGCTCATGGAATATAACTATTCAAGTCTTGATCTGTTCGGAGCTCTACTAATTTCAAGACTTCCCTTTGCACATAAATATTATGAAACTTACCTTAGCATTCGATTTTTCGTCCAGGAGGATATTTTCAAGTTTGAGGTCACGGTGACATATTTTGTGCTAGAATTAGTAGGACATTAGTGTTACGATAATCTATATTTGAAGCATAGGCTGAAGTTACGCATTTGCTTTAGACTCACTTTGTGACAATAATAGACGGCAGATGAGACCTGGCGGAAGATCCGGCGTGCCTCATCCTCCTGGAGTATCTTCCGCTCATTCAGGTAGTCGTATAGCTCACCGCCGGCCGCGTACTCCATTACAAGGACCATCTTCTCACGATTCTCAAAAACTAATGGCAGAAGTGATAGAATTATATATATTGAGATTTGGCTTTAAAAGCTTTCTTCTATTTTTTGGGCAGTATTAAATACAAGCCAAAGTAAGCACAAATTGTTGGGAATCACCTTCATAAATGTGAATGATATTGGGATGCTTGACGGAGGACATGATTTGTATTTCTCTCCGAATCCGAATCAGGTCCGCATCAGTCTCAATCTTTGATTTCTTTATCGTCTTAATCGCCACCTGGAACCGTCCATTAAAGTCAGTCAATAACGTCGTCACACTCTCCGTCTAGCTCTTGTGCGACCGCATCTTCGTCATATAAATAGACGCCAATCTAATGCTTCTCATTCCTCCCCGTATATCTATTGGCCTGTCATTAATTCCCCATTAATCATGACCCCGTACTTTGTCCCGAGCCGTGCCGGCGTAGACAATGCCCCATCCCCAAAGCCAGCCCATTACAGAGATTCTCTAGAGATAAATGACGTAACAAATATTTTTGGTCCTCAAGGAATGAGAACCTGCTTGGCAGGCCCCGGCCTCGAACTGACGTCCTTCTCCTCAAATCCTATTTTGGTACGGGCCAGAGTGCAGGCCTTTATCGAGGTGCAGGCTGCAATGGCCTTCTGCACTGTGCTACATTCTTGCAGAATAATTGTTATACAATTCAAGGGAAGGCATTTCCTCAATATCCCGCCGAAGAATAATAACTTGTCTTGGAAATGAATGGCTCTGAACAATTAGAATTAATTAGATAAATGCTTCAGGAATTAGTCTTCGATATTAAGATGTCTATTGACGCAGTGGCCTGGCTTCGTGACGAGAGCCGACTCTTTATGAATCAACATGAGGAGTACTGTAAAGTTCCTGGTAGCAGATGCGAGGGCGTCTGATAAAGTCGTAGGGCTAAATCCGTCCCTGCGTCAGTACTATTGACGGGATGGGGGATGGCAAGAGGAATCCGTGGGCGGCAGATAACTGCCTTTGGGGTCAGTAGCTCCCGATTTTTCTAAAAATCTGGCGGCTAGGAATTTGAGACGAGCCTATTGTCTGCTCAGGCACGATAAACACTTCCGTAATTAAATATGAGGTTTCGTCGAGGGCATGCTGCCGGCTGTTTACTTTACATTTATGAATGGGGAATACATGACTCTGACGTTGGCTGCATGTGTATTTTATCCATTGAATGAAGCTAGGAGATTCAACTTCGACCTACAAGTTACTGAAAGACTGACAAGGCTTTGCAAAAAAGTCACTAATTATTAGTCGGAATTAGGGATATGTTTGATACTGTTACATGGGACCATAGCTAAGATTGAATGAGCGGATTTGCCCCACGAGCCAAGGTGACCTGAAGATTTCTTTTTGTGTTGTACTTATCTTCACCTGGAAGAATATTTCCTTCCGGTGTGGAAAGTACTAACTTTAGCCAAATGCTGCTGGTCAGCTCAAGGAAGGCCTATCGTCAATAACGATAATACTACAAAATGACTTAATAATATTTCTGCTCCAAAAAAAAAACATTTTAGCTGAAAATATATAAAGTAGAATATAAACGAATATAAACGTGCAGATGTGATATTTGAATAAGCTAGTTCCCGTTAATTTTAAAGTTCAAAAAGCCGCCTCATTGTATTGTTGCATTGACTATTCGTCTTTACTTGAGTTAGTAAGTATTTCCGGGTAGCATTAAATATAAGCTTCCTCCCCTCAAAAAATCCCCAAATACGCGTGGGCAAAGTATAGTACCGATAATTATCATTTTTGATCATATTTCATAATCATACGCAAAAATCTTAATTATCGGGAATGCTGAGGAGTGACGAGCATTCTTGGTAAGTAAGCAACAAATAGTGTAGCATTCATCTTATACTTCCCTTATACTTAACTTCATCTTTGAATACTGTATTTATGATAACTTAAATTCCGTTCATTTAACAGAGAAATAATGAAACGATTCAAATTCGTTTCATTTGTCGTTCCGTTCAATTCCTCAAGGGAAGGGTATAGAATTATAGCTATAATCTAAAGTGAGTTCCTTGGTAAGTTCCACCTTACGTAAAATTCGTAATGGGGACATAAACATTTAAATGACAACTGACGGCGTCCTTAGGGACTATGGACTTATTCCCGACGCTTACCTCTTGTCCGGTCTCCTTGTCAATCCCAAGCTGGACCTTCCCATACGTTCCTTGCCCAAGCTTCCGGATCAAGTCAAACCTAGAAAATCATGGACATGGAAACTTTTAGCCGGAATCCTTTGGTCATTCTGGTGATTACAGCCTAAAGCTGACACGAAAAGGTCTGTATTTACTGCTGCCCAAAAACTATGGTAAGAACTCGGGATAAGACGACTAAAACAATTTGTGTCCGAAACTTATATTTCAATATTTTCCTTGGGCTAAAGTTTATATTCCTGAACCCCACTAATTTAAGCGTATTACCTCTGCCGTAGGCGTCCCCTATTATTCTGGACCCCGGCGCTGTTTTCCAGCGGGCCCATGATCCCTCTGGACTGGTTAAGGGGATCATTATGCTCCCGAAGCACCATTTTAACTATACTTTAAAGTCCCCTCTACCAGTAAGTTCCAATTATAAGGATAACTGTGTATATCTATATCGAATCATTCACTCAAATTACAATCAAACACCTAACTTTCACGACCTCGTTCCTAAATACGTTTCCAATTGATTTAGAAAATGGGGAACGGGTCCAGAGAACCAAAATGGAGTCTTGGGTGTATAAAAAGAGCGGAGTGAAGAGGCTTTCCTCGGATTCCCACTAGACGACTATGGGGAAAGGAATTATAGCCGAAGAGCCGGAACCGAACCCAGGCACCCTTCCCCTGGCCGTAGTAGTACTATGACAACTGTCGGGGATTTTTTCTAAAATTAGACAAGAAGTTCGGGATGATGCAGCCTTTGGCCCGGGTCCCATCCCCATGACATGCTAATCCTCCGCTCATACAGGCTACCAGGCTTCCAGGCCCCCAATACATAGTACTACGTACTACATAGTAGGATCCTCAACATAAATACATGATTCCCATGTACAGTTGCAGTTTTTTAGAACAGAGTAGCAGATCGGCGGCTAGGGCCTTCCTTCCTGTCACTTTAAAGCCCATCCGGGCCGGGCACTGCAGTGCTATGATAATGTGAACCAGGCTGTGGCTCCTTTGGGGATGCTTTCAATTAGGATCCTCGGATTCGGTTCAGCGTGAAGCCGGAATCCAAAATTGGAGTACGCCAATACTGGGAACAAGACAAGGTTTCCCTTGAACTGATATCAGCCAATCTACGCCTGCTTAATTAGAGCACAAGTATTTGGTGTTCCTATTTTCGGTGTTTGTAGGATTGAGGTCAAGCGGAGGAATTAGTAGGTGATAGTTCCACAGCGTCAAGTCTCAAGAAGTAGTATACAATATAAAATGTGATGGAATTTGCTGCGATGTGGAGACTTTTATGCCATTTAATACTATAGTATATTAACAGTAGTTGATGAGTGCCGCTAGAATGGACAGCTGCGCGGCTGGTGTAGCACTATTGTATATGGTATAAACAATACAGGTAAAGTAGATACAATTGGACCTTGTATCCAGCAAACGACACTTTTACTCTGGCTCTGGGTAGGTCAGTAAAATTTCAATACATTGAACACTGGCAATTGGAATATTTAAATATATTTATTAAGACAAGTATATTATCATGTATACAAATGTTTAATTGTATACACTAACTTTTGATGCTATGTAGCCTAATCGTAGGTACTTAAAATTAACAATAAAAAAAAATCATTTTTCTTTCGCTAAAAGCAGTAATTTTTAGCTGCCATAATAACAGAGCAAAACGAAGCTGTGCAGAGTGCAGATAGCTGCAGAAACGGCTGCTATCCACGTCGACAATATCATTTTTTTTAAATTAAAAACTAAATATAATGTGCATAATTATACAGAATTGCCTGCATCTACGTAAACGTAAATACTACGCATGTAATTGCTACCTTACTGGTGTGGCTGAGTAATACGCGCTAAAATTGTCTAAATATTCAGCAACTTTTAGTAACAAAATATTGACTATCTGGAAACTAGTGTAATGATTAGTTATTTGGTTCTCATACCTACTTTGAAGTAGCTATTGAAAATGCTAAAACACAAAATGCCCACATACTACATACTACAAATACATAATAATACAAAATACAATACAATAGTATACAGTTGTATCCATTCACAATGAAAGACTTTGATGAGCGATGTGCAAGTTCTTGGGATGATTCTGTTCATGAAAGACATACAATACTTTCCCATATAGGTTTAACTCTTTACGACAATAGCTAATAATGTTATGTACATTATAAGCATAACTATAATCTATTTATATTTATAGAGTATTTGAGATTTGAGGATTCTTCGATCTCGAGATCTCGAGATTTTAATCTCGAAATTAAAAAGCTCAAATAATTTCCTTTGAAATATAATATTTAAAATGCCATTTGCGACATCTCGACATCTGCCTTTCTATTCCGACGCTATTTATGATTTTACTGCAGAAATAGGTGTTTTGCCTAAACTAATGCTAATGATTTTTTAATTTCTTACTTTTAAAAAAATGTTTAACCCGGTAAAGCGGTTAGGTCAAGTCATATTCAAAATAAAACAGGATTGTAATCCAAGAATAGGGAAAATGACGATGGAAATAATAACTTTCCCCTTTTACCGTACCTTTCAGTATGAGTATATTCTAGCGTAGTCGCCTGAGGCACAGCTGACAATTTTAAATGATGCCATAAAGCTACCGTTAAAACATCCTGGAAATTCCAACTCAGTCGTCGAGGATTGGGCCCAAGTCCCCCAAGTCCAGTGATGACATCCATTCAAAGTCCTGGCCTAGACTGAGCTCTGAGCATGGGCTCTCCAGCTTGAGATTCCTCAGATTAGCCTCGAAGAGAGCCACCGCTGTGGATGGGAACTCAAAGACGCCCGAGCCCGCCGTGAGGGGAGACGGGGAGGAGCTTGGTGTGGAGAACGGGCTGAGGGAACCCTCAGAGCCGCCTGAAGACGCATTACAGCCGAGGACCGGCCCAAAAGACTCGGGGTAGTGGATCTTGGCGTGCTTACGGAGTGATGAAGGGTCCGTGTACCGCTTCCCGCAGCTGAAGTAGGAGCAGGCATAGGGCTTCGTGTCAAAGTGAGTACGCTGATGCTTGGCCCGGTCTGAGGAGTTGGAGAAACCTTTGGGACAGTATGGGCAGATGTAGGGACGCTCACCTTGAGTACAAGAAGTAGATCAATCTTACTCTAAAACTTCCATCGACGGACTATTGATTTTGTATTCATAATCATAATTAGTGCTTCCGAAAAAATATATACTTTATACCAAAACAAAATATACAAATGAACAAGCATAGGTCCTGGAGTCAACTATTTTAGTCGGGCATTTACATAGATTGGTTCATTCCTATACTTTGCGTTTTGGGATCAAATCTATACTTTATGGGCAGCATTAAATATGAGGAATATTTAAACAATCCCCGATTAATTCGAAATCTCTCACCAATTAGAGCAGATTTCCTCACCAATGCTTTGAAATATTTCAAATAACAGAATTTTAATTCCGTTAATTATTGTGAAATAAATAATCTTTGGCTCAAAATAGGATTCAAGAAATTGGTGAGTAATTTTCTGTAATTGGTGAGCCATTTCGAACTAATTGGTGATATTTTAAATAGCAGCGAATAAAAGGTTCTGTTATACCTGTATGAGACCGAAAATGAATCTTTAGATTCTCCAAGCGGGAGAAGGCTTTCGTGCATCCATCAAACTGTGAAATGAATTAGGGGATGAGCTATTAAATACAGAATTGAAGCTTCTACTGACTGGAGAATTGAAGCTTTTGACGGCGGGTAAGTAGACCCGAGTTTCTAATATATAGGAGCTGAAGCTTACCGTGCATTTGTTGGGTTTGTGGCCAGAATGGACCCGCATATGAATTAGTAGCTTGTAGCGAGCATTGAAGGGCCGATTCCGGCGGGGACACCCGTGCCAGAAGCAGCTAAAGTCCTCTCTTCGGCCCTCAACATGGACCCGCTCAATGTGCCCAACGAGCCCAGGCTGAATTCAAAAGAGCGAGCATTAGTGCTGCCCAAACAATACATACTTTTGTCCAAAACATGATCGGCAAACAAGCCAACATATGTGCCGTGCATAAAATCGGTTCAGGATTGACACCCATATTCCATGCGGAATCATATGCATCAATTCATCATCATTATTACGGTTAACATCTTTGTGTTCGACTGAAATCTTTTTTTATTTAACTTTTATGACCCCAGTAATTATGTGTCAATTTTAAAATCAATACGGTAAAGTTACGTTCCTAAGCAGTACAAGAAATGACCGTCCATTGTACAGGAGAGTCGGAAAGCGACATAAGCATCTCATATTCAACCTTTAACAGAGTTTAAAAATGTATATAATTTTAACCAAACGCCGTATAAGTTGAGGCTTTTTCAATTTCGCTTTTTATCTCTATAAAACCTATATTGTATTTATCGTAACCCTGTAAAATCCCAAATTACATACCTGGGTCCCGAAAGTGGCCTTGCAATCAATCCACCTGCACTGGAGCCCCGTCCTTGAGGTCACAGATTCTGTATCAGGCCCACAACCCAGGATTCCCTCGGCTCCAGCTTCCAGTTGACCTTGAGCCGGTGAGCCCTCAAAGTCCTTCCCATCTTCCGGCTCAGGCATCCGGAGCTCATACTCTTTGTCACATGAGAATTCCGGCTCTGGTCTGGTCCATGTCCACTCGGCCGAGTTCTCGATTTCAAAGGCCCAGGCCTCTGCCTTACTGTTTGACAAGAAATAGAGGGCCGGAGCCGGGCTAAAGAGGCTGCTCGTCTCTGACTCAAGGGACGAAATGCTGCTGCTACTACTGCTTGGCCAAATCCCCAAGCTATTATTGTTGTCTTCCCACATTGTGCTGACATTGACCCGAGCAGTTCGGAGGACAAATTAAGACTCATCAAGCGGCCTAACACGGCCTGAGCTTTTATTATTAGATTTACATATCATTAGGCCGTCGTAATTGTAGCATATGTGGTCCTCACTTTTTTGTCAGCCTCTGACAGGAGACTAGACGGGACTAGTGCGAAGGCAGGGACAGAGAGTACTGAACCCGAGGAAACTAGATACGGGGAAAGCTAAACGACCCGGTAAAAAATTCCCACCGAGAACCGAGAAGAGGCTCTGCTGGAGCTCCACGGCATCTTCAACACATGTTGGATCATCAATAAAAAGTAACGGAAAAAACTGGGGACGCTCCAACTATTTCCACCATTTAGGCTTACTAACATTATGAGCAACTGTCAGGGATAATTAATCACAGGAAAATTGAAATTATACACTCTGGCACTTGTGTTGATTTGGATCCGTTTTTTGTGGGTGTCGTCCACAATAATCGGCGTATCCAAAGGCTCATACGTGTGCATCCTAAACAAACCCAAAACCTCCAAATATTGCGGGTTTTATAATTGACTATATTAGAGATTGTATGACCAAATTGTTGGTGATTCTTATCGTTTACACGATGCATTTCGGTATAGGAAAATGTTAACTTCAGTTGAAGTGTTAAAACTATAACTCAGTTGAATTAATGGTATTATTTAGGCACCAGCATTAGAATTTCGAATTAATAATAATAGGGCCGCGCCCCAAAAATATGGAATTTAACCTCAAAAATATTTGAAATAGCCTATAAAGTATAAATTGGAATGGTTGGAATGAGCGCTATTTTGAATAAATGAATTAATTATGAACTGCTAGACACATCATACGTTTTAGCATATTTAGTAATTATTCCGCTGAATTCGATGTGTTGGATGGAGACTAATTATACATACTTTGTAGGCCAAATACTTTCGAGATTAAATTCAATATTTATATGGATTTACTAAATAAAAGCCTTATCTTGCGCAACTCTTACTAGATTAAACTATGTTATTTAGGTTAGGTTGTGTTTGAACTAAAAAATAATTCATGAAAGGAAACTTGAAAGACACAATTTTTTGGCGAAAAGAATTTAATTTCTTATATGAAAAGTACCTCCAAACTTTTGGCTATCACTATTAATTACAAGTTTGATTCGCTCAAAGCGTAGAAAATAAAACGCTGGAACAACTGAAGTATGGACACCTCCCGAAATCAAAACCTGGCCACTCCGTGTCCTCTACTGAAATCAGGACACTCCCCTTAACCATGTGTCATGTACCCGGGTATTAAGCCCTAGAAGCCTATATATTCCGAAGTCAACACTTGTTGATACTTTACTCGGTGAGGACGGATCATTTACTACTATAAACAAACGGAGACAGGCATCATCATAATAAAGGATCTTCCTATACCTATGTACTACCATTATGTTAAGCCAGGCCACAATAATAAAGAGAATCTCTAGGAATACGTACCTACTACAACTACGCGTAACGCGTCAGGCTATTTCGGGATTCGGGCTATGAGTATAATTAGCACGGCAAATCAGAAAAAGATGTTAGATGATCCGGGTGGACTCCTGGAGCTGGAGCCCGGCCTGTCGACTGACACGAGTCAATAAATAATGCCAGGGCTGAATCCGGCAAGTATAGTACAGTAGGCTCTTATACTTTTATTTCTTAAGTTTATTAATTAATGGAACATCTTGAAAACATGTGCAGAGCTTACCAAAGAGAATACAAGTACAAGATCTATTGCGGATCTAAAATCTATATAACAGATACTGGTAACTTCCTAACTTTGATTACAGAGGCATAGCATTTCGTCTTGATCTTGGTAATGTTCAACACTGAAAGTATTTTCAAATCAATACATTCAACACATTTTTGAAGCTTTGCATTTAAGAAAGGACCCTTATTTAATTATAAGGAAGACACATAATATTATGTACAAATATTTTTAATGTATGTATAGCTCCACAGTAAATGCACAATCACTTATAGACGCGCTTCAAAGCGAACAGCTTGGTCCTTCCGAATCTTAGAACTCCATATCCATACACGGGCTCTTACTCGGGCTCTGATTCCCTGGGGTCAAGCAATTGTATGAGTCGGATTCCTCAGCCTCTTCTGAAGATTCTGCTGATGACACTGTGTTGTGTCGTCGTTCCCTTTGCCTGTGGATAAGAATAGAAATACAGTAAATGCACCGTGCTATTACATGCTCTGTAATTGATTAGGAAATAATGTTCAGACAGTAGTGGTTACGATCGGAAGTCCTCAAATCGATAAAAACCTTCTTTAAGCAATTGCAAAAATCAAGTAATGAAATAGATAAAATAGTAATCGATTTCAATAGTAGCAGTATAAAGTATAATACTAAATCTAAATAAGTACAAGTAAATTACCTTCGCCGGTATTTGATTGACAATTCACGGAGCGAGTCCTCGCGAGCCAGTCTTTCTTGCTCCAGTCTTTCGAACCGTGTTTTTTCTGCTTCCTTGTCGGCCTTCAGTTGCTTGTTCAGTGCAGCTTGCATACGTCGTTTAAGCCGCTCCTGTGGAGTTAGCTTCATGCCTTCGTCCCCAATACCGCTTGAAGAGGCTGGAGAGTCCGGAGGCTGAAATTATAGATGCTCAATTAATCGGGTGTAAAGCTCTTCAATTACCTTCAATACTCTTAAAGCATGGCATCCCATGTACTATACCGATTATCATTCGTTTTATCTTTTTTTTCTTGTTAAATTCGGCAGACAACCGTTTCTTATTGACTCATGCTCATTTACAATTTCGAATGTAATTCTCAATTCGTAAACTCAAAAAAAAAAAACTGTACGACTTCATCAGCTAATGTTTATGTTGACACTGTAACTAATTGTAGGTATAATGCTAATAGTATACTATGGGCTCATTTGTTTTGATTCTTACTGACTTTGGGTGCCGTGCTCACACTGGGTTTACTCTTGGAATAGGAATGCACTACACTTGAGCTGGACCTAAGAATTGAATAAACGCATACAAACAGGGTATTATACCATAAATAAAATACACCAGACATCTCGTGTGGTTGGCCTGTACCTTTGAGCGGAACTACTGTCCGGAACGCTTGAATCATCCTCAGCTTCATCTGAGGAAGAGGATGAGTCAGAGTTACTGTTCCTCTCCTTTCGTTCCCTTCCGTAGTATCGTCGAACAGGAGGCGGAGATGGTAATTTAATTACAGGGATTGGTTCGTGATTCACAGATTCTTGAGCACTGCCATTTGATTTCGAAACATCGCTCTTCTCAGCTGCCAGGTCAGAATTTCTATAAAATACAAGATCACTGGTTTCAAAGTTCAGACTCCGAAACCTGAATATGTACGAAGCGAATTACAATATTACAACATTACTTGTGGTACTAACACTAACCTTGACTTTGTGGAGTTTGATGCCGATGAGGATGATGTTGACCTTGGTTTCTTTGAGGAGGACTTCGCTTTATAGGAAGGAGATTTGGATTTCCGTTTCGGTGTGACCGACCTCCGACTTGACCATGTCCTTGAAACTGATCTGCTCCTACGGGGCCGAATGCTCTGTCTCTTCCTTGAGTCCATACGGTCCCTACTGCTGCCTCTTGAGAACTTATGTCTTCGGGGCGACCGCCTAGAGCTACTGCTTCTACTCCTACTCCGTGTCCGCCTCCGCCTTTGATGCCTAGGACTGGATCGGCTTCTCCGCCGGCTTCGACTTCGGGAACGAGATGAGCTAGACGAGGACTTGTTATACCGCCCACGTCTTCGGTCATGACCAGAACGCGGCCGCCGTCTAATCCGTGGTGAGGCTGACCTGCTCCGAGAAGGTGACCGTCCTCTCCTACCGTCTAGGAGTCGCATATTACGACCTCTCCTGTCACTGCCGAACGGTAGCGGAGACCTTGACCTTGCGGTCATTTTCCGTACGACCGGAGAACGGGATCGAGTCCGGCTCCGGTTCCATCTACGTCGGACTTGACGGGGAAGCCCTCCAGGGGGCAGGCTGGGTCCAATTTCAGTTTTACCACTAGTATGAATAACGCACAAATTAGTTATAATTGTCAAAATTCCTTGAATAGTGCAAGTGTTGGGTACCAACCCCGGTCCGTCCCCTCCAGCATCATTCCCGCCAAAAGACGTAATGAATGTTACTTTCTCTTTTTCTGGTGAGTTTGATCGGGAGCCAGAATCAGATCGGGAGGACGAACGTTGTCGCTCTTCCTCAGGTGGTGCGGCATAACTAAAACGTAAGCGTTGTCCAGATTAACAAAAGCTCCCAGGTTAAAGTCGTAAGAGCGCCATACGTTAGCAAATGTTGCAAAAATTCATATAACATAAACACACACCTTGGAGGACTGATATTTCCTTTCTTGAGAATAATCTTGTCTTTGTAGGCTCTTCTTTCTCTTCTAGCTTTCCTTCCCTTAAAATGAAGGACAAATATGTTCTATTTAATAATTGAAGGAAATAAGTCTAGTAGCATAAAAAGAAATTGCAACGTAAAAACAAAAAAGATTTCAGGTCAAATTACACTCATCGTCTGAGTCTCTTCTTCTGCTAATTTCTTGAGCCGCAGCTCTTCCCGTTCACTCGCATCGCGGTTCAAGTAATTCATAAACTCTCCTCCAGCCAGTCCGTACTTGGTCCCATTCCTATTCAGCTCGGCCTTTTGTGCGACAGTTAGATCGTTTACATTCAACAGTAAATCTACGCAGTTGGAACATGGTATATTGTTAGCTTCCTTTAAACAGCAAAATGTAACAAAACGTAGAGTTTACCAAAGTCTAAGTCTTCGTCAGAGTCCTCTGCAGGAGGTTCGACCGCAGCAGTAAATGACTTTGTTGTGGCTGCTGTTGCTGAAAACGAGGCCCCACTTGGCGTACTGTCATCATAACTGTAAGCAATTGCTGCTTTAGGCACTTTGGACTGTTGCTTCTCATACGCCTTACTATTATGCGGCGTTGGAACCCCAAACTGCTCTTCCACGTGAATTTGATGAAGGAACTTATCTTCGGAAACTGCATTACAGAATTTACCCATGAGAATGACTATCAAACAATAAATTCCTCCGAACAAGAAATTCGATCGATATTACTTCCAGCCAGGTCATTCTGAATTAAAATCCTATATCGTTCATAATTAAGGCTAGGGTCATCCGGTTCTTTGGAGGTCTCTTCTTTACTCGGCTCCTCCCGACCATGAGTTGGCTCCGGAATGAAGTCTAAGTGGGCTCTGACGTCAAAACGGTCAATTGTGATCTCCTTGTTTCCTTGCCATGGCATTCTAGTAAGTAAAAAAACCAAAGATACGAAATTAGTTATGTCATAAGTTGATTTGATAAGTTATTAATTTGTCAGTGGCATATAGTGGATAAATTCGTATATATGAAACCCACAAGCTGTTATCAGCGGCAGCAGTAATCTGTGGGTCCATATAGATTTTAGACGGCCTCCCATGGATTTGTATGAACTGAGTAGGGTCCGCCTTAAACTTTTCATAGAATTCTCGTCTTCGTTCAGCCCTTCGCCGATAGTCCACTATCATCACCCGGATCTTCTTCTCATGCTTCCTTGCTTCGTGCCACATTGTTGAGTTACAATGACTTTGAACTTCAACTTTAAGATCGATGCCCAATCTGTAAAAACAAAGTGATTTATGAATTGTGAATTGAATTTTTCAACGTGTTTGTGTTAACTATATACATAGAACTATGTAGGACTAGTGACGTGACTATATTAATATATAATATAACTTACATATAAGATCCCCAAATCAGAAATCAGATAAATAATACGAAATATATTCACCTAATCTGCATCTTCGCTTAAATGTTAAATGGTATCAAGTTAAATTGGGTTAAATAGCAATTAGCAATATACAATGACAATCGACAATGACAGCAGAGATCAAACTTATGTAGAAACAGCAAACAGCAACCCAATTTCAACCCTGTATGCTGTACGGTAGACTTTGGTAAATTGTAAATTCTCAAATCACAAATGCCAGAAAAGGAAAAGAAAGACAAAAGATGGGTTTATTTTACCATTTACAAGCTTCAACTTCAGTAATTGTATTCAACCCTCAAAGTACTTCCACAATTAGTCTTATTATTCACTAACGGAAAACAACATTATAAATTTTCATTCAGATCAAAATTTCCAAAATTAAGAAAAATTGCGAGCAGCAAGCATAGCATTGCAGCGCCAGCAACCACGCAACACACAGAACTTCAGCGACGGTTTCACTGTTCTCTACCCCTGATTTCTGCTCATTACAAAATACAGAATGTACCCAAACCAAAATATGAAAATGAGCAAAAATTCCATTCTCGACTTGGGTATTTGTTCGTTAACCATTAGATTTCATTGTTCATTTACATATTTTACTTTGGCCTAAACCTAAAAGACTATTATTTGGCAGTAGTATTACGTAAGAGCTAAGTACGGGTGGTGCGTAATAGTAGTTTGGAGTTTGAACGCTGTTTACCAAGGAGTTGGCGTGTCGCGCCCTTGAAGGATCTATAATGTGCCAAGTCCATACGTCTGGATGGAAAGCTTATAGAAAATTAGTCCGTATATGTCCATAAAATAAAATTTGGATAAGTTTTTCACGTAAACTCATGTTACTAATTTGAATGAATTTTGTAGATACGTAATACTTTTTGGATAATTATTTGCAAAACTATTATGAATTTGCGTACATAAGGAAGGACCTCTTAATATAGAGGAGGCGGGGCCAAGGTTTAGACTCTAAATTCAAACTGCAAATGCATTCAGTCTTCAATTGGTTCACAAGCGTGGAACGTTGATGTATAAGAACGTGAAGCCGGTTTTCCGGGGACAAGTGACAGGACACAGGAACAGCCTTAATTAGTGTTCTAAATAGTGTTAGTGTGTTTGCAGTGAAGTGGAATTAATAAGCCTTAGGGTTCGTAAATTGATTCTTGAAAGAGGTAAGGTTTTTAATAATCGTAAATTATTATATTTGCAACTTAACATGGTCGCAGTTGTGTGTGACACGAATTCACGCTAAAACAAATTCAGCTTCAATTTTAATTTTTAGTTAGTATGCAGTATTATTATTACGATTCTGTATTTAGCGGTGAAGGGTTACATTATATTACATTAGATTTACAGTGTATCTTTACAGGTCATTATAATTACAAATTAAGTTTACGGGGTATATCTAGTACCTGTGTACCTAGCATAGCAGTATGATCATTTTAGACCATGAACATGGAGACGGATGAGCAGCCAGTACCTAGTCAAGTCGCCAGTCGCCATTACCATCGCCTAATTTTCTAAAATTGTCTGAAATTTTTTTTCAGAGAGCGTAGAGAATTCCAATTAAAATGGGACAGAGAATACAGCCCCGTTCGAGCCTGCTCAGCTGGTCAGTTTCTATTGTGTGTTTGATACTTTTAACGGTTGCGGCTGAAGCACATGTTAAGCTGAATGTACCGCGTGTCCGGCTCCCCTACTTTGATAGTTTGAGTGTGAACTTTACCCTTCAAGTTGACACGCCTGGCTGTTACCGATGGTAAGTTATTTTATTTTCAGATTTCATACGGCATTGCTTCAGCTTCATACTCATCTTCATCCTCCATTTCACTTCCTGGTTGCATAATAACTTGCGATTTATCGTGCAACGGATGAAAGGTTACGCAGCAAATCTTGTAGTTCACCGGAGAACAAACAAGAATTATTTGTTTCATGATTCATTATCATTATACATTCTTGGCATAGTAGGTAATATACTGTTGGTGGAAATAATGATGGAACCAATAAACCCGATTCTCAAATCAGAGGCCTCCTAACTTATCGGATTTGCTCTTATCGCTGAGGCCTCGAATTTCAAAATCGGGTTTATTAGTTCTATCATTATTTCCACCAACAGTACATAGGTCACCAACCGGCTGAACATAATACAAGATGGATCTAGGACCTAAGATCTAGGATGTGCGTCCAATATGTCAATTGCCAATTGTTTCAAGTTTGAGTATTCATTCGAACAGGTTAAAAGTCATATAATTACGGCATACGATAACAAGGATAGTATAGAGTTGGGCTTGGGTGTCGCATAGTTTGCAAAATTCGTACCATCCGTTTCGTGTCAATGCCCGTATCTATACCATTCTCTCATTCAAGCCTTCTACAAGGTAATGTCGGAGGATATACATATGTAGGTACATATCGTATGTACAATAGGCAAGTGGTAGTACTTCTGCTGTACTATGGAATGGAGTATCGTTTTCGTGGCATGGAAAACCGGTTTTTACGTGGATTGGATAGAATAAACAATGTCTAAGGTATGCTGCAGAAGTACCCAGTACTACTACCGGTTTCCATTTGCAGCAAGATTACGACCGTACGGCAGGATGAATTGTTAGGGCCCAAGTAAGTTGGATGAACTATGTATTAGACCTGATACGTGTTAGGTATTTTCCAGATTGCACCACCGTGATAAACAGCAAGTAGGTAATGGGAAGCTAATTTTTTGATGTGCCGTAGCAGAACAGATTCCCGATTTTTTATGGTGTACCGCTATCTATTAGCTTGCAGCGTGCAGTTGCATACCAGAATGTAATAATGCTTAGAAAATTCCCAAATATTATACCGTAACATGTGTGGACTCTATTTAGATGGTTCCAATACAAATTGGTCCTAATTTAAGTGTTAGTTCGAATGACCTAGTTACCTACTATATTTTTGTATATACATTATTGTTCTTCTTATGTACTTATTAGGACGGTCTCAAGATCCGACATTATTACCATCTCCACTGCCGATGGGCAAGACATCGAAAGTGATGGGACGACTGGGTGTTTTGACAATGCAGTTATCTCTACAGTGCCCAGAGTCTCGCCGTGCTGTCCCTCCAATGCCATTGTTTACGCCGAGGAAATCAACACAAAGGAGATTGTTCGCTGTGATGTGATTATCGATAAAATTACGTCCGTAAGCATTGTGACAACAACGAAGGAACTGCATTTAGAAGAAGCCCCTTCTAAGTTCAACGTGCGAGGATATGGCGGTAAAGGGAACGAGTTTTCAACGCTGGAAGGAGTCCCCTTCAAATGGTGGTTGGAAACGCCGACGGCGGACACCAGCTCTGTTACAGACCCACAGAGCATCATGCGTTTCCTTCCCTTCTCTGAGTCCCTCTACAATACTCCAGCGTCTATTACTGCCCTTGAGGCACGGAGGCTCCAAGGTTCCCAAGTTCTTGTGGAAGGGCTGAAGACGGGCTCTGCGAACGTATTTGCAAAAATTCAGGACCCACTATACAAGGTACGGACTAAAGCTTATATTTTAAAAAAAGTGTCTGAAAACGATTATTCTGTTTCAACAGAATATACCAGCCGCGGATGTCCGAATCGTAGTTGTGGCTAATTTACTGTTGGAGCCCCACGAGGTGTACGTGGTTCCCGAAACAACGTTCCCCCTAAGGCTCTTGCAAGTGAAGCACGGGAAGATTCACGGTATGACCTGTCTTTCCGTACTTTAAGTTGGTTACAGAATTCAGTGATTATTTGGTATTTTTTTAATTTAGAAATTCGCCTTCCATCCGAGGTTTACTCCTTTGAAGTGTCGAACACGACAGTGGCACGGTATGACGCAAAAACATCGATGATAACAACCCTTGCGTATGGTGAAACTAAGGTTGGTACCTACTTAGTTAATTTAATGAATGCCAGTACGATTAGCAGTAGTCAGAAATTAATTGATCAGGTAATGTTTCCAGATTTTGGCGAAAGATAAGCACAATTTGGAAGACATCGAGGGGGAGCATCCGGAGGCCCTGACGGCTTATATTTACGTTAGGGAACCCAAGTTCCTCTCTTTGACGGTAAAGCCGTACCGGAACTGGGCCTTGATGATTGGTCAGGAGTACGAAGTATCTGTTGATGTGTATGATTCTGAGAATCAGAAGATCTATATTGGGAATAACATGTTTATCAAGACGTCCTTCGAGTCAAACTTCTTCAGGACGGACGTTAGTTCCAAGAACGGCTCATATCACGTTGGGACCCCGATAAAGACTGGGACGGCCAAAGTGAACGCGGAGCTACAACACTTGAAGAGAATTGACGGTTCACTGGTCCCACTCTCTCCGGCCCCGCGAGTCCAAGTTGAAATGGAAATTTTTCAGCGGATTGCAATTAATCCCAAAGAAGTCGTTCTCCCATGGGATCCAAACGTGCAGCCAAAGCACGAAATTATGCTAACTGTAAAAACCGAAACCAGAGTATTTTAAATCATTAGTACAAACGTTAAGCTTCGAGCTAAGTATTTTTGTTTTATTTTTCTTAGCCTTCCGGTGGGAATGGGAACTTTGCATGGACTACAACCAACTCAACAGTTGTGACCGTGACGCAGAGTGGTCAGGCTAAAACGGAATGGTTCGGATATGCCAACATAACGGCCGCGATGACTATTAATTCCAATATAAAAGGACATGCTAAGGTTTGTTTCATATTCTACACTGTATTGATTGTATTACCGCAATTAGAATGGACATTATTTAAAGAATTACTATTAATATTGTGTTGCTATTTTAATTAAATGATGCGATTACATTACTGAATAATGTTCTCTCGTCGAATGATTCCGTTGATGCGCTGTAATTGATTAAGAGCAAGTGTTACAGTCAGAAGTAAGTGAATTGTAGTTGACCCCTTTATGTATTTGTTTAGGTTTACGTGCTCCCACCAACCAGCATGAAAATACTCGATCACATTGTGGAGGCTGAGGTTGGAACAGCGATTCTGGTTCCTTTGGCATTTTACGGGATCCGGCCGGATGACCTAAGCCAGACCCCAGTTTCATACTCAAAGTGTCGAAACTTGCCGTTCACGGTCGAAGTAGAGGATCCTAACTTTGAGTACGACGCCAAGACGTACTATCCACATGCTCGGCCAGCCTGTGCCTACTTACCAGTGATTGGGACTAAGCTTGGGTCCTCCATCGTCACTGTTACCTACATTGTGGGGGACCTTGTCTTCACTGATTCCGTTACAGTGTCAACATTTAAACCGTTGAGAGTATGTTCTGGCCTTAATGTCGTCCTATATATGTTCTGCTTAGTTCTTAACTCTGACTTTGCTGCAGGTGGTGGAGCCGTCTACCGGGGTCACAGTCCTTGCCGTTGGAGCTTCGCGACAACTTATTTTTGAAGGAGGCCCGCGCCCACTCCTTGAACGGACGTCCGAGTTCTCAAGACAAATGAACGTTGAGAACAGCACTGTAGCAAAGTCACTGGAAATCAAACCAGTGCATGGGACTAAGGACGACATGTACGTCTATGAAGTATTTTGCACGGAAATCGGCGAAACGCTGGCCACGCTCGAGACTGGCAACTTGAAATTCTCTCAGGACAGGGTACGTTAAGACACTTTAGTATGAACTGATATCTATTCGGGAGGTAATGATTGAGATAATTTTACAGAAACCAGTGAGCCGGACAGCTGACGTTAAAGTAATTTGCGGGGACCCAGCAAAGATTTACTTTAAAGTTGAAACGAAAATCCGGGATGACGGCGGATCCAAGTGCCCTCATGATCTCTCTAATGCTCAAGTTGTACGGGTCCCTGTGCCCAACTACGAGGACACCGTTGTGTCAGTCACCGTAAAGGATCCGAAGGGACGAAAGTTTGACAACATATCCAGCTTGGCAATTTCATGGAGCTCAAGTGAGCCAATTCTAGTTTTTCAGAAGACAAAGTACATTCCAACCGAGATTGTGCCTGTGAATGGTTATAATGTTCCAGGAAAAGGTGAGCTTCATCTGGCTTCGTTTTCTGCTTCAGCAAATTACAGCGTTCGCATTTAAGTATTTGACATCGTTTTCACAGGTTATCAGACGCTGATCCCTAAAGGGACCTCCGGGAATATTGAAATTACGGCAGAACTTACGGGCTATCGAAAGGAGGCGCTGAACCATTATAACATTTACAAAAATGTAATTGCTTTAGTTTTATGAGGCGTTGTCAAAATACATTTTTAATTAATACTAAATTGTTCTCATTGTTACAGATGAAACTGTCCAACTTACTCCCGAATGAAGAGTACTTGTACCAGAGGAGCATGTCAATGGACCTCCAGTTAGTGGCTGATGTTTCCATCTCGCCATCTTCAGCAACGCTTTTCAATCATCCATCTAGCAAGGTGCGTAAACAATAAGCCTTGAGAGAGTTCTAGTTTTTCCGACAAAGTCTCAATTCTAATTATGTATTTAATTCCCAGTGATTAGCAAATTGGTTTATCCTTAGGAAAGCTCCCCTGAGTCCTGATATGTATTATGAGTCCGTGGGCCAGTTTCCCAAAATTCGTCAATTCTTTCTATTCTATATCTTTCATTTAAAAGGCCATAAGATATTATTTGTGCTATAGCTTTTTTATACCAATTACACAACGTGTATGAATTTATTGCAAGGCTATTAAACGGTATTACAGAACAGAAAAATAGTTAGGTATGGGTATTAATATTAACTGTCAAAATGATTCCCTTGTTTCCCTGTCTTTACCATTTAGTACGAGCTACTACGTAAGACACCGTTTTTGTTTGAATTGGAAATATTTTGGTTGAAGGGTTTTTTAATCTGGTGATTGGGGATTGGAGGCTTGCACATTTTTATGAATATATCAGTATATGCTACCTGTGCATTTAGAGCGTCCTGCGGATTATGGAGGGTTCTGGCTACTTTGAAGTCTCGGCCATCCCATCCCTTATCCTGAGCATCAAGTACTTTGACAATAATAAAACGATCCTCGTTGTTCCAATGACGGAGGGAGATGCAACAATCGTTGTGAAGGATTTGTGTCTTTCTGGAAGGCCCACTGCTGAAGTTACGATCAGGGTGAGTTCGTGCCAGGTTTTGAATAATTAATTAAAACTTAATGTATTTTCTTTGACCTCAGGTTAACGGCGTGGGCACTATCGAGTTGGACGTTGTGGACAAGATCCAGTTATCCCATGAGGTCCTCGTCAACGTTCTCCTCTATGACAAGAACGGCCAAAAACTTACGCCCAAGGACTTGGCCTTGATAAAGCTCCGCCCAACGGCCCTAACGGCTGACCTCATTGACGTAGTCCCTAACTTTCAAGCTACGGACACCTCCCACATTCAGTATCGAGTAAAAGGGAAGAGGATTGGGCAGGCCACGCTGGGCTTCATTGCCGACGGGCCCGGACGGGTCTCTCGGTCTGCTGTCAAAATAATTACAGTCTTCCCGCCGCTGACCGTGCGCCCGGAGAACTTGACCATCCTTGTCGGCTCAGTTTACCAAATCCTGGCCCGAGGCGGCCCACAGCCTGACACGCTTACAAACTTCTCAACTGGTAATAGTCACCGTCAATTGTTGACAGGTTGCGTAAGGCGTCCTTATGTTATTCTATGGATCTCAGGTTCCGGTGACAAAGCTGCCGTGACGCACATCGGTTTGGTTATGGGTCGATCCATTGGGGCCACACGGATTGATGCCAGGTCTGTGGACCGAATCCCGCCCGCAACCGTTTACTCTGAGGCCCATGTGGATGTCCGGGTCGTGAGCCTTCGTGGAATCCGGATCCTGGCCCCGCTCCTCCGAATTCAGGCTAATAGCGAGATGCCATTATTTGCTATGGGGATTGTTGACGGGGCAGAGCTGGAGCCAACCGTACTGCTGGGCGGGAAACATGCCATACTGTCATTTCAGTGGACTGTAAGCAACAGAGAGACGGCTGAAATTCAACATGTATTCCAGGTACGTAATTTGGTATATTCTGCCATCTTATCCGTTAGTAATTGTCCAAGACAATTGAAATTCTTATTTTGTGACTGATACAGCCTTATGGCCTGAGTACTACAAAGGAGGATCAGGTTCAAGTTCATTTGAAAGCGAAGCAGATTGGCCAAATTATTGTCAAGTTGGTTGCCAACTATAGCGGACAACTATTCGTGGATGAGGTTAACGTTGAGGTATGTCACGTTGTTTCATCGTACGTTCATGAATGTTTAGCACTAAAAGCTAATGTCCCTACTGATTTTGTTTAACTTGGCACAGGTAATTGACGAATTTAAATTTGTTAATCTTGACGCCGAGCATCGGACGCTCCTGATGACCCCAAATTCGGAAATAAGCCTCAAGACTAACCGAGACTCGTCAGCGATTGTCAGCTATGCCGTCCAGCCAGTCCAAACTGTCCAATGTCCAGATGGGACCGGAGACTGTACCGGACAAGGAAATGGGAAGCCCGTCGTATCAGTTGACAAGAATGGAGTCGTGCGAACAAATGATGTGATTGGAGTGGCTGTGGTTCTGGCCTCCATTCGAGAAACGTTTGGAGTTGTTCAAACGCTTGCTCTTCCTGTTGAGGTGATTCTCGTTGATTGTAACTTCGTAAGCCCTTGAATTTAAGTAACAAATACAGTATTTGAATTTGTCCGTGTAGGTCAAATCCATGAGCTACTTGATGATCAATCCCAAACTACCGGTCGCCCTGCAGAGCCGAGGTAAAGTGATCTCACTGCCACGCGGAATTTCATTTCCCTTCACCGTCTCGTATCATGACAACATTGGGCGGGCCTTTGATGCCACAAATGCATCTCCCAAACTTCGACCCAATCGTTTTGACCTTACACAAATTAGTCCTGGCCTTGAGAATCATACCTTTACGGTCCAGCTGGTTCAGGAGGGAAGAGTCGCTGTGAAAGTTTATGATGAGGCTACTCCTGCTCTCAAGGATTTCCTGGTTTTGTCTGTCGGGGAGGCCATTGATCCGAAGTTGCCATCGAACCTAGCCATTGTCGGAGAAATTCTTTGCCTTTCCTGCTCTGTCAAGGCTGCTGACCTTCAGAGTGGATATTGGGTCTCAGATCCGGAGGATATCATGTTCCTGGACTCCCAGAACGGGCTTGCCGTTGCACTTGCTCCTGGTCGTGTACGAATTGAGTATCTCATTGCCGGGCTTGGTGTCATCACATCTATAGATTTGGATATCAGGAGCGTGTCAAAGGTCCTTGACTTTTTTCTCTTTCCATTTTCTCAGTCGATTAATATTTATTACAAAATCTAGGCGGAGTCAATTTAAATTCCGCTTTCTGGACTAAATCCTATCACAATGGGAGTTAATTGTAATTAATAGGCTGTAGTGGGATTTAATGGCATAGTGATTTAGTGGGATTTCATCGGATTTTTAGGGATTGTGATTTAATGGGATTTAAGGGGATTTTAAATGGCTTATCCCACTATCGATTAAACCCCCATCACAGCGGGTGGGATTTAATTCAACGGCTATTTTCGAAAGCTGTTTATAAGTTTGCTTAAATTCCACATTGAGCTCCTACTAACAACTCTGAGCCTAATCCTTTGATTTTTCTACTATTAGATCAGTCTAGAAAGTGGAGTAGGCCCAGAGTACATCACAAACGGTGGAGAGCAGGACTCTGCCTATGAGATCCCGGTACGCCTCGGGGACAGATCGGATAATCTTCATGGGTCCAGCTGTAGCCAAAATCTCTTTACTGAGGAGCTACCGGTCCCATTTGTTTGTGAGCTGATTTATGAGAGGAATGACATCAGTTCCCGGGTCGCTGATACATTCAGAGTCAGGGCAGTGTTCCAGTACGACAAAGGTAGTTACTTATCTGAATGCCCGGAATTGCATAATTAATTAATTCAATTTATGCAAATGAGTAACGGTAATTTCTAGCCCGGTATGCCTGTCAAATTACGCCACTCAAAAACTCACACAGTCTATTCTACGTAAGCACGGTCCGTTCAAATCTCGTCCTGACTGTTCGAATGAACTCAAGTGCTCTTGACACGTCGAAGTCACGGGGGTCGCCTCGTAAGTTGATTATATACTAATTTTACTTTATGGGTTAGCTGTTGACCTGACTCTTTAATTCGGTGCTTAGAGGAACAAGCTACCCTTGCCAGTACACCGCTCTCAATCCCGTTCCAGCCTGCCGTCTTTGTCCACTCAACTGTTGTGCACATCAGTAGTAAAGGGGAGGGCACGGTGACGATTACTGGCCTCAGGGCTACTCTGGATCAGCTTGTGGTAAGAGTTTTGCCAGTTTCTGTACCCTTTGATTTTAATAGGGTTCAGAATTGCACAGGAGACGGTTTATTTTTCCAGTTTGTGCCAAGTGACGGCTCCTATTTGGAAGTTGACAAGAGGGGGACGTCCACGAACCCATTTGCCTCAAACCTGGTCCCCTTTGACCAGATAGTGGTAATTGACAAGATTCCAGAGGCGGCCGATACTCGTTCCTACAAGGTTCGCCTGTTGTCCAGCTACTGGACCTCTGGTGACATCGACACGAGGCTCAGCCTTTCTGTGATTTCTCCAAGTACAAAGCAAGCCGTTCAGGTACACATTTTCCCCGTAGATATTCGTGTACATTGTGAATGCTAAATAGTATTGTAGTTGATTTCATAATTTTATTAATTTTTTTTACAGGTACCTGTAAAGGTTAAGCTTTCGTCCAGTAGGTCGACTCCTTCCTATTCCTATGGATTGGATGGACTATTTGCCTCGTTAACTACTGCAGCCTTTTGGACCTTGGCACCCGTAGGGGCCACGCTTTTAACTCTATTTGTTGTGCATATAGGTGAGTACGTGTATAATTGCGTGTTAGTGTTGGGCTATAAGCCTAATTTCTAATTGCATTTTATTTTGATTTAACCAGTGTGGAAACAGAAAAATAATTCCGCGGAGAAACTTACGTCTTCCGAAGCCGTGTTCTTGTCCTCACATTCCGCTAGCACCACGCCGCGCGGGTTCCGATCTCTCAAAACCTTTAGCCCGTCTGGGTCTCCGTCAAGTGGCATGGGTAAGGCCGACCACAATTTATAATTATGTCAAGTATTTACCAGTTTCTCAAATAATTTACATTTTACAGGAGATAGCATATCACCGAGTGGGAATCGACTCTACTCAACCGGCTACTCATCGTCGTATAGAGACAGCCCGTTCCAGTAGGTATTTCCCAATTAATTGTTAATGTACTTGTATTCTTAACTTGGTTGTGAGCCTGTGTACTGTGTGTTTATATTGTGAAGTATAGTGTGTCAAACTTTAATACTTGTGTGTAACCTAAACATAGGTTAGTTTTTTCTCAACTTGTTTACTCAACTCTAGACTGTATTTTCTTAAGAGTGAACATAGTCCTAGTTCCTACCGTTTGGTAAGCGTGCCTTAATATGTACCGTACCCAGAGAGATTACTAAATATCTAAGACTCGTAGTGGACTAAATAAATGACCAGTTACGAAATTCCCAATAAAAACGAGTTGTTAAACCAAAAAGGGAGGCCTTACGTTCAAAACTTACTTTAATTCTGGTTCTTTAGTAGTTCACAAGTTCATAAGTTCATAGTAGATAACAGTGATTGTTACATTAAGGAAGAAATAGATTGTCATAAATAATCTTTATAAAAATGCTCAAGAAGTAGAGTACCTAGTAGTAGTTTTCCTTCGGTAGGAGGACAACACGCGAGCGACAGGGGTAAGAAGGGCTTAAGATATACATACAAATACATATTATATTTACGTGGGCTAAAATGCTTTGGGTGTGTACATCTAGGCTTGGTCCCTACTAGCATAAATAGGTTGACATTCCCTTCTGAAGCAGGCCTACGACCAAAGATAGGTTGGTGGGATTTGTAGAAATACTGTACTGTACCTATACGGTAGTTTACAAAGGCAAGGGCTTTTACTTATTACTTAAGAGATTGAAAGAGCCTTAGGATAGGACTGTGAGGGTAACTTCTCGGCCCACGGCGTTCTTGAGGATCGTCACGGCCTGGAGATGGGAGAGGCGGTCGAGGACAAGGCCGTTGACGGTCAGGATCTGGTCACCCCGCTTGAGGCTACCTTCCCGGGCCGCCGCCCCCTTGTCGAATACGGTCTTGACGTAGATGGGCAGGTTCCCGTGCGGAGAACCGTAACCACCTATTATAATACAAGGATAATGTAGAATTGCCTACACGTTCGGTTGAAATTTAGGCTAGAGGTGAAAGGTCGTACCGACGATGGAGAAGCCGAGCCCGTCAAGACCCCGTTCCAGGATGACGGTTCGAAGCTGAGGGGGGCTACCGGTGATGCTAGGTGGGCTACTGCTACGGCTACTCACGCTCACTTCTTTCAAGAGGAGCAGCTCCTCCTCTGAGTCAAGCTGGGGCGGGCTGTCTCTGCGTCATAAAATCATTGGCAATACATTAGAGCAGCATTTCACGGAGTGAGTGAGGGTCACACTGGCAAACGGAAATTGGCGAAGTTTGAAAATTAGCTGCATTTCAAACTATATACAAATAAAAGTGAAAGAAAGCAAACCTAACCTAAATTAACACTACAAAATCTACCCTAACACCACTCAAACCAAACCTAACATGAGCTAACCTAACTTAAAATAGTGAAACCTAGCCTAACCTAGCGAAACCTGACAGGCTCTTTTAAAATAGTGAAATAGGCTAACCTAATCACAGGTAATTTAGTAATGTTTGTGTAAATGACAATGACTGTCAGTTGTCAATCAAAATTTTTTTCAATTATTCCAAACTCACTGTTAAAGATTAAATAAGCTGATCAAGTGGTGTCTTGCATTGTGCACATTTGATCGCGTACATGACATGCCGTATTTTACAATTTTCCACATCTTACCATTTACACCTAAGTCCATGCCGCATGTAAAAAAAAATAGTATAACAATTAACTTAGTTAGGGTGGACAATTACTAAAAAGTGAGACTGCATTTGAGCTATTTCCAAATAATTACTGTGACGTACCTGGGGTCGCTATTGGAAGTAGCCGGAATACTGGTAGCCGTCATGGAGGCGCTCAGGCGCTTACTAGCCGTATTCTTAAACCTTCCAATCTGCATTTGAATGGTTCCTAGAGCCGTCTTGAGGACGGCCGCTGCCTGCTCTTGTGAGGCCTCCTTCAGGTCCGTCCCATTCACACTCAGGATCTTGTCTCCCTTCATAAGGCGCCCGTCGGACTCGGCCGTCCCGCCTGGCACAACGTCGGATATAAATACACCGCTCCCGTTCTTCCGGGACACAATGGAGAGGCCGAGCCCTTTCCCGGACTTCTTCACGAGTTCCACGTTCATGAGGTCGTAGAGGTCCTCCTCCTTGGCCGCCCCGTCGTCCCTAAAAACAACCATTTTTAGACGGTTGGGCGTCTGCCGGAGGGCGGCCAGGGCCTTGTTATGAGTGATATTCTGGAAGTCTTCGTTGTTGACGAAGAGGAGCTGGTCACCGGGCTTGAGGCGCCCGTCCTTCGCCGCCGCCCCGTCCGCGTATACTTCTTGGATTATTATTGAGCCCTAGTAATAAAGACAGACTTATTATTAGACTGCTACTATGTATTTATACTGAGATCTAGTACTATTAAAACTGAATTGTTACTTGCGATTTCATTAATTAATTTATTTTCCAATGATTTAAACAAGTTAATCTAGGTACGATCATTTTCACCATAAAACGATTTAGTGAGAATAGCAAAGCATTTCAATATAAATAGTAATTGTTTAAATGACGTCCTTACTAAAAGCGTGTCCTGTCCGCCAAGAATGGAAATCCCAAGGCCTCGATCCTTATTGATCTCGATCGTTGTTTCACGCCCAGGCAGAATCTCGCAGGTTGCCGGGCAGCTGTCCTCGTCCGGCCGACCTTTGCCCAGATGTGACATTTTGGAGTAGGAAGTGGCCGGTGAGACGGAAGGGGTTGAGACCATGATTGGGGACGGGGATTTGGGGAGCGGAGGCCCAAGGTTATTTGTAGGGGAAAGTGTGGAGGTTGATATGAGGGGGCCGGGCGGGGAAGTGAGGGGTGGGACGAGGGTCGGGGTCGGGGACGTGGATTTCCGGAACGTTGAAAGCACGTTGGTCAGTTTGGAGGGGGAAGGGAGTTTGGTGGGTTTGGGTGGGAGTTCTGAAAAGGGAACGACAATCAGTGTTAGTGCCAATAAGATCAGGTCACGGTGAAACGATTGGCGGAAAGTGACAAAAACGACTGTGGCGAATTGTTTGGGTCATGTCTTTGCCCACTTTTGAGAAACAAATCTAACCAAACTATACTTGTACCTAACTTCAACTATAGTATTAAATTAACCTAACCTAACTTCAACTGATATTAAATTAACCTACCCTAACTTCAAGTGATATTAAATTAATATAACCTAACTTCAACTGATATTAAATTAATATAACCTAACTTCAACCATATTAATCTAACCTAGTTTAACTTCAACTGATATTAAATTAACCTAACCAAACTTCAACCATATTAATCTAACCTAGTTTAACTTCAACTTTATTGACGTAACCGAACCTAACGTCGAACACACTAAAGTAACCAAACCTAACCAGAAATAACCTTGACTCGCCACTTTGAAGAAATTTTAGATTCAGTCATTTTCGCCAACTATTCCGGTTATGACGAATGTCAGAGAAAGTGACAAGTGACTCACAGCACAGAAGAACAAAAGCCATGCAAACATTTAGCCCACCACCGGCGAAAAGAAGGTGACATGCAAGAGAAGTCAAAGGTGTTAGTGTTAATGACTCAGCTTACTGTTACCATTAGTGGAATTTGGTTTACATAATTAAGTTGGCCAGGCCAGAATCCCGGTTTTATTTTAGATGTAACTATATGTACTTTGAATTTTCGTATTTTTGAATACTACAAAGCAGCAGAGATAGCAAAAATATAGTTTGTGCTGAGAGCCAAATTGTTTAAAAAAATGCCTGTAATAGACCCAGAACGGTATAACCTTTCAAAACGTTTCTTTTTATGGAGAGTTCAAAAACAGGGATTTTGACCGGTCCAATTCCATAGGTAAACAACGCCCATTAAAAATAAGCGTATTCAGTTGAAGCAACCTAAAATACTGACTTGGCTTATCCGTATCAATTTTGAGCAAGTCCTTTAGCTCCTTCCCAGCCCTCTCTTCCACTTTCTCCTCTTTCCCTTTAGACGCATTGCAGACAACAAGGACCACGTTGCCCTCCGTCTTTTTCAAAACTGAGGCCGCCTGTTTGTGGCCGAGGGACAAAAATCAATAGTATAGATTAAAGTGTCCAGGGCTAAGATGACAAATGAGACGTGGCGGAATTAGGACGCACGTGCTCATAATCAACTCCGACAAAGTCCGTTCCGTTGACGGCCAGAATAATGTCGCCCACGAAGAGTCCGGAGGCCTCTGCCACGCTCCCCTCCTGGATGTCAGAAATAAAGATTCCCTGACCCAGGGCCGCGTGCTTCCCTTCCATTATCATTATCCCAAGGCCCCCGCCAGTCTGCAAGCAAAATTAGTTGGATTTGGAGTCAAGCTAAATTTTGTCCATTTTAAAAGATAAATCATAACACAAACGATGCTCACGCTTAGAAAGCGCTTTGGGCTCAGACTGAGAACCGCGACCCTAATTTGACCGCGCATTGTCTACGATGTACGTACCATATGCGCTACTTAGGGGAATACAGTTCATAGGTCGTACCTTCTGCAGCGTGACGACCCGGAGCCCACGATAGTTGGCATACTTCTCCTCCGGCTTCTGCTCGTTGGATTTAATACAAAGGAGTTTTTTCCATTTAAAATTCACCATTTTCACTTTAAGCATTTGATCCTTGAAAACTATGTATTTTATGTAGCAAACCTCTTGCTCGAGTGAGACTGGGAACTGAATAATGGGCTTCACCGACAAGTCAGTCAACACGCCAGGCCTCCTATAATAGGTACACAATTAGAATTAGTAGTAGTACTACAGTACGAAGTGGATAAACGGCTGTGTAAATACCAATTCATATTTTATGTATTATGTAGTATGTATGCTCGGTAGGGACCGTTTAAAACCCAGGCCCCAGCGCTGTTGCTTGTTGGGGTAAGATAAGGAAATTAGCATGAAAGGCCGATAGTTACATTTACAACCGTTAACAATTAGGATAACTAGGCTTATCATGGGCCAGCGTAGGCCCAATATAAGTCTTTAGAATTTAGGTCCAAGGGCAGGCAGCTATGCATTACCGTAGCACAACGATTTTGACATGGCTATGCGGGAGAGCCTTTATGAGGGCTGAGGCATTCAAATGACATCGTCCGTACAGGACATTCCCATTCACTTCCAAGATCTATTATAGAAATAGCAGAGGGCATGATTAATTGGCTCAAGGTCACAACACAATACAGAGCTAAGTAAGGCACAATGTACAAGTGACTTACTTCGTCCCCGACCTCCAGCATGCCTGTTTTATGGGCCAGGCCCGCCGGATTAATCCCGCAAATGAAAACTGCCATTTTCATCCGGTTCCTGTGACCCGCCAGGCTGATCCCCAGACCCTGTGTCCCCCGGTCAAGGTCAACTACCACAATCTGTCCGGTCCCAGAGCCCCGGACCACTTCTCCCCACCGCTTCTCAATTTTCACTGTAGAAGGAGGTCCCAAGTTACAATTAATTACTACTCGAAATCACAGAGTTCTGAATTAGGTGGCTAGGGCCGGGGCTTGTGTAGTATAATTAAGCCACGGCCCGAACCAACTAATTCAGAACTCTGTGCTCGAAATCAACTCACGATTATTACTCTAAATTTAATCAAAATTTCCACCGAACAGAGAATTCATAAGTGGACACGGGCTTGTACTTCCACCATCTCTTTACCACAAAAACTACATAACTCTCTGACTCTTAATCTCCCTAACCAATTCTATACTGAACTTTAACATTAAACTAGTAGCCCCAGCACCAGAAATTCTGGTGATTTCTAGTGGTTCGTGATTTTTACAGTAACAAACGTAACGTTTCA
>JAQFZY010000064.1:0-61937 GCA_034696285.1 Hypogastrura burkilli | reverse complement strand
AGGTCATTGGGCATACTAAGGCCAAAGGTCAGAGGACACTTCAGGTCATTGGGCATACTAAGGCCAAAGGTCAGAGGACACTTTAGGTCATTGGGCATACTAAGGCCAAAGGTCAGAGGACACTTTAGGTCATTGGGCATACTAACGCCAAAGGTCAGAGGACACTTTAGGTCATTGTGAATAATTATGCATACCAAGGGCAAAGGTCATAGAACGCTTGATTGGAATAGGCATACTAAGGGCGAATGTCGAATGGTACTTTGGAGCATTGGATGGGCATCTTAAGGCAATGGTCATGGGACACTTTATGGCATTGGAAAGAATAAGGCATACTAAGGTCAAAGGTCATGGGGCACTTTATGGCATTGCTAAGAGATGGGCATACTAAGGGCAGAGATCATGGGACACTCTATGGCATTGGACGGCATCTGGCGGCATTGGGCAAATTCAGGGAGACATTTGGATCCTGAGGGCATAGTGAGACAAATGTTGGGGGGTCATTCGTAGTTGTGCCTAACCCTTCCGTTTCCCCTTTCAGATAAGGACAATGTTGGGGTGAAGAAGGAGGGGGGTCGTCGGAGCGTGCTCAAGAGCGCCCTCCAGGCCCCGCCCTCCGACTATGATCTCAGCTGCCCCTACTGCACCTTCGTGACGGAGTCCGAGTCCCGCCTCTCTGCTCACGTGGCCACGGCCCACTCCGCCTCCGATCTCTCTCACAACTCGTCGGCCGCCTCGGGGTCGTCCCCCGAGGCCAAGGGGCCGGCCTGCCCCCTCTGCCAAGAGCCCTGCCCCGACCGGCCCTCCCTCGAGACTCACGTGATGCAGGTCCACTCTGTGAACTCGGAGGGCCTCCAGCGCCTCCTCCTCCTCGTCAATCAGAGCTCCTCCTGGCTCAACAACAGCAGCAGCTCGGCCGAGGAGAAGGAGGAGGAGGAGGAGGAGTTCCGGTGCGGGGCCTGCGCAAAGACCTTCCGCTCCCTCGACGACCTCGTCACTCATCAGACCGACCTCGGCCATCTGGAGATGAAGCAGACGCCGGGCGGACCCGGCTACTTGTGCTGGAAGAAGGGCTGCAATCAGTACTTCCCCTCCGCCCCGGCCCTCCAGACGCACTTCCGGGAGATCCACGCCCGCGGCGGCGGCATGGCCGTCTCCGAGAAGCACGTCTACAAGTATCGCTGCTCCCAGTGCTCCCTCGCTTTCAAGACGCTCGAGAAGCTCCGCCTCCATTCCACCTACCACGCCATCCGGGACGCCTCCAAGTGCTCCCTCTGTGGGCGGAGCTTCCGGTCCCTCCTCGCCCTCCAGAAGCACGTGGAGACGGCCCACGCCGAGATCGGGGAGGAGGAGCTGGCCCAGCTCAAGAGCGCCCTCTCCGCCAATCCCCTCCTGCTCGCCGGACTCGGCGGAGAGGGCTCCATGACGGAGCTGCTCCGGAAGGAGACGGCCCGGGAGGATGACCTGGAGGAGGAGTCCGGGGACGGGGACTCGGGGGACTCGGGCGGGTCCAAGGACCAGGCCCAGCTCTTCGAGGACTACCTCAACACGCAGGCCATGGCCGAGGACTCCTACAACGACCCGAATCGGAAGTACAAGTGTCACCGGTGCAAGGTGGCCTTCACGCGCCAGTCCTACCTCACGAGTCACAACAAGACGCTCCTGCATCGGAAGGGCGAGAAGCTGAGCTACCCCATGGAGAAGTACTTGGACCCCAATCGGCCCTACAAGTGCGAGGTCTGCAAGGAGTCCTTCACGCAGAAGAACATCCTCCTCGTCCACTACAACTCCGTCAGTCATCTCCACAAGCTCAAGCGGGCCATGCAGGACCAGTCAAGCTTCCTGGCCAGCATGGGGAGTCAGCAGGGGTCAATGGGTCAGGGGCCGAGTCCGAGTCCCATCATGAGTCCGGCCAGCTCGGCCTCGGGCCAGAACAACCAGAAGGGCGGCTCATCGGTCCCCACGACCCCTTCCACGCCGTCAGACGACGAGGACCGGAAGCCCTTCAAGTGCAACATCTGCAAGGTGGCCTACAGCCAGGGCT
Organism: Hypogastrura burkilli; assembly: GCA_034696285.1. Classification (NCBI taxonomy): domain Eukaryota; kingdom Metazoa; phylum Arthropoda; class Collembola; order Poduromorpha; family Hypogastruridae; genus Hypogastrura; species Hypogastrura burkilli. Next base: position 59,896 of record JAQFZY010000064.1, on the reverse strand, counting down.
CGACCCTTGACATTCACATGCGGTCCGTTCTCCATCAGACCCGGGCCTCCAAGTTACAGGAACTGGCTCTGGCGGGCCAGATTGACCTCAGCAAGCCGCTCATCGAGCAGCCGGAGCCGTTGTCGGGGAAGGAGAGGAGGGCGGAAGGGGCGAGTCCGAAGGGGAGCCTTGACCTCTCATTCAATTCCGCCTCCCTCCGATCAGCCAGCCCCCCGAGCCCCCACGACTCGGGCCCCGCCCTCAACTGTCCCCGTTGTTCCAGCACCTGCGCCACTCCGGACCAGCTCCTCACACATCAGCACCTCTACTGCCCCGCCAATCCGCTCTCTCTCTTCCCGCCCCTTCCAGAGGGCGCCGGGGAGGAGGCCCCGCCCAGCGAGGAGTCCTACAATACCCGATTCAGCATGCCGGGCCGGAAGTCCTCCCAGCTCTACAAGCACATTCTGGAGAGCTACGGGTTCGAGATCGTGATGCAGTTCAACGAGTACCACCAGAAGCGGCGGCGGGAGGAGGAGCAAGAGGGGCCCAAAGAGGAGGAGCTCCAGCTCGACGAAGGGATCCTCAAGGAGTTCCCTGAGCTCTCCAAGTCCGCCTGCCCTTACTGCAAGAAGGTCTTCTCGAGCGTATGGATCCTCAAGGCCCACTGCGAGGAGATCCATCGGGACGTGGTTTCCATGGAGACGCTCGAGTCATTTGCGGAGGACTTCCGGACGGCCTACGCCCGGAAAATGGAGGATCTGGAGAAGGAGGAGGAGGGAGGCCCTGAGGCGGCCACACCCAATCCGCCGCCGCCGGCCCCTTCAACGCCCACTGCGTCTACGACGCCGGCCTCGAGTGCGGACTCCGTCACTGGCGCCCACGGGCACCAACAACAACAGCAGCAGCAGCAACAGTCCGGGAACAACAATCCGAATAGCTCCAACTCCATGTCAATGTCTCTGGCCCAGCACATGAACGAGGTCCAGGCAGCCCTCATGGCGGCCTCCCACTTCAATCCCATGCTCAACCCAATGATGATGGCCAGCCTTGGCATGGGTCTTCCGCTTGGGCTCAACATGAATGCCCTGGCCGCCATGAACTTGCAGCCGCCACTGGTCCCAATGATGATGCCGCCGCCCTTTGAGCACGGCGGGGCCGGCTCATCCTTCCAGTCCCAAATGGAGTCAAACGCCAAACAGCAGCAGCAGGTCCAACAACAACAACAACAGCAGCAACAACAACAGCTCATGATCCAACAGCAGCAGCAACAGCAGGCCCAACAACAACAACAACAGGCCCAGAGCGGGAGCGGGGGCCAGAAGCGGGCCCGGACCCGGATCACGGATGATCAGCTCAAGATCCTCCGGGCCCACTTTGACATCAACAATAGCCCTTCGGAGGATCAGATCCAGAACATGGCGGCCAGCTCCGGCCTCCCGCCCAAAGTCATCAAGCACTGGTTCCGGAACACGCTGTTCAAGGAGCGGCAGCGGAACAAGGACTCCCCCTACAACTTCTCCAACCCGCCCTCAACAACGCTCAATCTGGAGGAGTACGAGAAGACGGGGGAGGCAAGGGTCAAGAACATTGACCCCGAGGAGCAGAAGCAGTACGAGGTCCCGGTCCCGAACCCGACCCCTCCCGTAAAGAAGGAGCCGAGTCCGGCGGCCGTGGCCAAGAAAGTTCTCCAGCAACAGCAACAGCAGGCCCAGCAACAGCAACAACAACAGCACCAGCAACAACAGCAGCAGTTGCTCCAGGCCCTCCACGAGCAACAACAGCACCTCAGTAACTCCTTCAATCCCTTCTACAACACTGACATGGAGACGCTCCGTGACCTCGGGGACTTCTCGGAGAGTGAAGAGGAGCGACCACGGAAGAAAGCCAAAGGGGTCAAGGGGTCAAAGGGCCGGAGCGAGCCGAGTCCGCCCGGGGGCCAGCCCCTCCCCGACTCCTGCTCCTCCTCCCCGTCCCCAATGCTACCGCCGCCAAAGGCAGGGGGCTCTGGCGGATTCCCAGCCCCGCCCATGCTCTCCCTGCCCTCCCCCGTACACGTCCAGAGTCCCGGGAGCAGTTGTGGGCGGGAGCCGTCCATGACAACGCCGCCGCTCTCGACGAGCGGGAGCCTGAGCTCGGGGAAGCGGGCCAATCGGACCCGGTTCACGGACTACCAGATCAAGGTCCTCCAGGAGTTCTTTGAGAACAATGCGTACCCGAAGGACGATGACCTGGAGTATCTGAGCAAGTTGCTGGGCCTGAGTCCGCGGGTCATTGTGGTCTGGTTCCAGAATGCGCGGCAGAAGGCGAGGAAGGTCTATGAGAATCAGCCGCCGGTCGAGGCCCCGGAAGAAGGGGCAGGTCGGTTCCAGCGCACGCCCGGACTCAACTATCAGTGCAAGAAGTGCTTGCTCGTCTTCCAGCGATACTACGAGCTGATCCGCCATCAGAAGACGCACTGTTTCAAGGAGGAGGACGCAAAGAGGTCGGCCCAGGCCCAGGCCGCCGCGGCCCAAGTCGCCGCCGCCATGTCATCCGAGGACTCCAACTGCTCCGAGGTCACGGACAACAACAGCCTGACCTCGAGCTGCGGGCCGAGTCCGCAGGCCCAACTGGCCCTCGCCAACTCCAACAATTCCAATCAGTCGGCCGCCTCGGCCGCGGCCCTCTTCAACGCTGCCACGGCCCAGCAGGCCGCTGGCCAGCCGTCCCCCGACGAGACGTTCCAGTGTGACAAGTGCAGCCTTGTCTTCCCGCGGTTCGAGTTGTGGCGGGAGCACCAGCTCATCCACATCATGAACCCGTCCCTCTTCCCCTCCTTCGCCCCCGAGAGCCCGTTCGGGATCCTCCAGCAGCAGGCGGGATCGGGGCCCGGCCTCATCAAGCTCGAGCCCAAGGACACGTCCCACAGCGAGACGAGCAGCATTGCCGGGGACGCCACGGCGAAGCGGAAGTGGTCCGCCGACGAAGTGACGGAGGATGACGAGAACGGCGGGGACGGCCAGCCGCGGGACAAGCGGCTCCGGACCACGATCCTGCCCGAGCAGCTCGACTACTTGTATCAGAAGTATCAGGTGGAGAGCAATCCGAGTCGGAAGATGCTCGAGACCATTGCGCGGGAAGTTGGGCTCAAGAAGCGGGTCGTCCAGGTCTGGTTCCAGAACACGCGGGCCCGGGAGCGGAAGGGCCAGTTCCGGGCCCACGCCCAGGTCATCAATAAGCGGTGTCCCTTCTGCCCGGCCCTCTTCAAAGTCAAGTCGGCCCTGGAAACGCATCTGGCGGCCAAGCACGCGGAGCAAGTGAGCAAGGGCGAGATCAACATCGATGCCCTGCCGGACGAGGAGGGGGAGGGGGACGTGTCCCCGTCGGGCCACGAGGGCGGGGGGCTCAAGGGGTCCCCCAACATCATGGCCCCCTTCCTCCATTCCCTCTCGGCCCATGCCGAGCTCGAGACGTCCCTCAAGAAGCTCTACGAGGAGAGTCTGAAGCGGTATGCCCAGGAAGTCGCCACCGCGCCCGCCTCCGCCGCTAGTCTCAACGGGCGGGCCGGGAAGGGAGAGCCGGACTATCCCCTTGACCTCTCCAAGCCGGTCGACCTCAGCCGGCCCATGACGCAGCCACTCGACTCCATGGACTACTTGTCAGGTACGTAGGCACTCTCCTTTCCAACCTTGACCCCCAAGTCCCCCTTTAAGTCTTTTGGGGCTGTCCCCGTATAAAGTTTGAAGGGGGGGCTTGGGGCCTCACTCACCTGTGCACTGCACTCCTGGCTGCCCCCCCACCCAACCACTCCCCCTAATCTTAAGACGACGAGTCAGGGAGAAGAGAGAGACTGACCTGACCTGGCTTGACCCTGGGCTGGGTGACAGTGCACAGAGTGAGGATCGGCAGAGCCGGACTAATTCGCCTTTCTCTCTATAGATGGGGATGATTTTGGGGGTTCGGAATTGAGTGGGCCCCTCTCACCTGCCCCCTCTAGCACGCAGGCCCCTGGGCCCGCCCACCCCTCAGGGGGCGGGACGGGGACCAAGCGGTTCCGCACTCAGATGTCAAGTCTCCAGGTCAGCTGAACGGTGTCTCTCTCTCCGAGTCTCGTCCCCGCCTCAGCCCGCCAAGCCCTAGAACAGTTATGTTATGATTTTCCTCATTTACTTTATTCCCGTCTCTAGTCTTCTAGTCTTTCCCTCCAAACTGTCATGGGTCCGCCTTAGTCCGGCCCTTCCTTTCCCCACATGCATGGCTTACGGCTTCTTCTGGGCCCATTCAGTACTGACCTTGACCCTTGACCCACAGGTGAGAGTGATGAAGAGTCTCTTTGCTGACTACAAGACGCCGACGATGGCCGAGTGTGAGATGCTGGGCCGGGAGATCGGGCTCCAGAAGCGCGTTGTCCAGGTCTGGTTCCAGAACGCCCGGGCCAAGGAGAAGAAGGGGAAGGGCGGGGCCGAGGGTCCCCCGCCCGCAGGCCCCTCCTTCTGCCCCCTCTGCTCCTTCACCTTCTCCCACAAGTACTCGGTCCAGGACCACGTCTTCACCCGGGCCCACATTGACCGGGTCAAGGCCTCCATTGAGAGCGGGAAGAGTGAGCGGAAGAGCCGGAAGCTGAATCAGGGGCCCAAGGAGCCCAACGGAGCCGGCCCCACAACTCTCGGCTCGCCCTCCCCCAAACTGCCCCCCGGTAAGCACGCTCTCTAACTACTACACTCTAAGACTGAGATACTGGCCCCTGTCCCCCGCCCCTTTGCACTAGCCACCGTACCTGCCCCCCCCCACCCCCTCGTGCCAGAACCTAATGCAAGGAACGGTCCCTCTCGGAATCAGTAGACCTATCACTATGGGAACCAATTGTGTAACTATACTCTCCAAAAGCTAAGCTACGGCCAAGGCCCCGCCGCCTTGTTAGTCTCTACAATGTAATACAAATCAAGATGGTTCATAATTCCTAGCATACGCCTAATCCGCGATGCCTCTCTCCTCTTTTGTTACGTTATTGTTACGTTGTTGTATCCAAGTCCTACCTATTCTTCCCTTTATTTTATAAATGTAGTCCAATACTTTTTAATTTACTTATTAGTTAGCTCGTAAATAGATGTTTGTGTAGTATTTGGTTATGCTTTGTTCAATACGTCTTGTACTTTCATGCCCGCTCCTACGAAAGAGAATCAATAATACGGAACGACGTGGAACTTGATCCTTGGTCCTCCAACTTAATAGAATCCAGCAGTATTCCCCTCCCTCCTGTCTTCTTTATTTTGCATTTTACCCTCTTTTTTTCCCCTGAGTGCTTCGGATCATTTGGCACTTCCCAATAACTGGCTCGGGGGCATTAGACTCGGATTTGAAGCCAGGCAGGCCCAAAGTGTCTACTCAGAGCTACTCAGAGCTACTCTAGCACAGAATAGAGAACTGTGAGGAGGATCCATTCTCACGCCTTTCCCTTAATCCAAGAATCACGGAATATTAGAGATCCGGCCTCGCTTCGCCAACCACGCACCATTATGTCATACTTGCATAAACTCATAAATAGTCTCCTACTACGAGCAGGGACAGAGCTCTGCCCCTCTAATGTCTTAATTGAGGATCCCCCCAATTTTGGGCCAAATTCATATTCCGCCCACAGTCCGCCCAATTCCTCGAGAACCGATTTCGGGCCATCTGTGCCAATCATAATGCCATATAGTCTCTGGCCGATCTTCCTGTAGCCTTTCTTCATATTATTTTGAGTGGAAAAGTTCCACACCTGGCCCACTCAATCATAAATTATTAGGCCTATATTTACTCACGCCGAGTCCCAGGCCAGCTATGTAGTAATGAGTATGATTCTGAGGGCCCGGGCTTCGACCCACGATGGACCCTTTTTGTGCCTTGGAAGAGGGGGACCCTTGAACCAGCCCAAGAAGGTAAGAAGACAACGGACAAAGATCATTTGAGATGACAACAATTGAGAGGCAGAGGCCCGAGTCCGAAATTCCTCCCTTCATTAGAGCCCTCAGCTCCTTTTTTTAGGCATTAGCTCCTGCCAAGGCCGAAGGGTTAGGTCAGGACCAGTCTGTCTCCTTACCCGGATCAGCCGGATCAATCTTGAGGGGAAACGTCAAGGGGCCTCCCTGTCAACTCAACTAATTTCACGGTACTCAGAGTCAGGCCGCCGCCGCTAATTCCGCTCTTCGCGCCCAAGCCCTGCCAGTACCGAGCGCCGGACTGACCAGCGCAGTGCCCAACCCTGGACTCCCTATCCTTTTGTGGCCCTAAATTACAAAGTAAACAATGCGCTGGGTCCATAAGGGGCCTTTGGTCTGGTCTCCGTTGGCTAAGTCCCTAATGGCCTCCAATTTCTTGTGAATGGGCCCTTACGCTGGGCCCAAGTCCAGGTGTGCCCATTGTACTCCGAAAGAATCTCTGTTTGTGAACTACACGGTTATTATGTATGAAAGCCAGAGTATCTTGGGCCGGGATCTCAATGGAAGAGGCTCAGGCTGGATTGGGCCCGGAGTAACATATACAGATACAGGATTACGTATTACTACACTCTGTATCGAGATCCAGCGGCCCTCCTCCCATTATTTAGAGGCCTGGATCTCCCATGCACAGCCACAGCTTAATGAGAATTAAAAAGGAACGAGTTTCCAGAGTGTTAAAATTCTTTTGAATATTAATTTGGGCCCGAATTGAGTCAGAAGAGTATTTATGGGGATTCCCGATGTTTCATATAGAGGAAGAGAGAGAGAGAGAGGGCTCCAAATATTTATGGGCCCTAAAATTCCCCTTAATTTATTACACTTTTATAAAGGAAGGAGTCTGTAGGCAGATAGGGAATGTTCACAGGCACAATCACTTGTCTTACGTTATGCTCCGTGAATTCAGACGGAGGAACGAGATAGAAGGCCCATTTGTTTGTCGGTTAGTCCATATAGTGGTAGTAGGTAGGTAGGTCTATATAGTATCTCTAAGATGTGCATACCTCCAATCATCATCATTATCATTACACTACATTGAAACATTGATCAAGGTTCCCCGTTTAGACTAAGGAGCCATCTTATGCAACTCAAACTTAAGTGTTCCGAAAATGATTAGCCGGGCCCAGGCCTAATGGGCAGATCAGGGTCCGAGATTTCATGGGCATAATTAGGAATTCTGTGTAGTAATGGATATGGATACAAAGTACGGGGGCCATCTACTTCTGCAATGCACGGAATGAGGACGGATTGGAATTCCGATTACGAATATCCCTTTGGATTCCGAATCCGGTTCCGAATACGTGAGGACCAGAGTAGAGAGTTACAAGGGTTCTATGCTACCTGCTGCCACCATGTAATGTGTCATTAGCCGGGTCGCCATAAGCAAGCACGGTCTTGATTCGGGATATTCCGCGCAACCCTAATGAGGAATCGATTGCGCGCGTTTGTCATCTATTTGAATAAGAGAATACAAGTAAGGGAGCCACCCAGATAAGCCTTGAACTCAGGACGAATAATAATTTTGAATTCCGGAATATCCGTTCGGATTCGGATTCCGCTGGCCAGCCTGGGCCATAACTGTGATTTCTGATGCAGAACCTGGGCAGGGATATTGTGTGTGGAAGGGATCGCATGTTGTTGAAGTCCCGTTTTGTCACAAAGGTAAATTTGTTCCTCCACGACTTGGATAATTATGGTCTGTTGTTGTTCCACACTTGAAGAGTCCGACCTGATCCGTGGTCCTTTATGGTTCGGAAGGGAAGCGAGATGGGCCTGGCAGATGCTCGCCGCTTTGTTCTCAAGGAAACAAAAGGAGGAATCATTTGAGCCGGGCCGCTGCCGCCATGACGCTCGGCGCTTACATAATGGATCCAGCGGAAGTCCTCAGCCTCAGAGTCACAAAGAGCTCCATTCCGCCTTTTTTCTCTAATCATTCCAATTAATTGTCATTAAGCATTTAGTGTGGCAAGCAGTTATGCCTAGGCCGCCCTCCCTTCTGCGTGCAGGACGAGGCTGGGCACAGAATTAGAGGGAAGTCGGAAATGGAGGCTACACAAATTAATTCGGCCCTAAAGAGACTGACTCCATAGTTATTGCGTTATTGGTAGTGCCACGGATTCCGTGATCCCCGCAATAGGTACAATTAGAACTGGAGTGGATGTCAGTTGGCAGAACGAGTACGCAGAGCTTCCAGTTCCAGTGCAGTGGGATCAATACTAATTCTGGAATTGAATAAAGAAACCGCCTTCCATGCTCTGGAAGGATTCCTTTTATTAATTGAGAGCCCCAACTAGTCTAGCCCGGACTCATAGCCCAACTTTTTTAATGGAATCGGGGGAAAAAAGAACCCGGGATTTTTTCCCCTTCCTCCTTACTATGCAAAGGGGAAAAAATCCAATCTACTCTCCCGGCTTTTTTATGTGCCCATTCCTCCATAATAGGATGCGTGTGGGAGAAAATGGATTATTAATCTACGGGCTCAGATTTGATAGGGAAATATAATCAGTCATAACAATGGGCCGGCTCCCGGATTCCTTCCAGAACCTCAACCACTAAGCCCCCCAACCAACTAATTCCCCGGATCTTTGGCATTAAGTAGTCACATTTGAGAAATTGCTTTAATTAATTAGATTCGGAGGACAGGAGGACACAATGTCCGGATCCCATCATTTCCAAACCATCTATGCACAATAAGCATGCGCCAGCTAGTGAGGTGAAGCTTCTGCGCATGTTTCGGCACAGTACGCCATCTACAGTGCCGCCTTTTAAATTTCACCTTAGTTATATTAATCTGCACGTGCGCCAATTTAAGGATCGACATCAGGCTAATGTTAATGGCGCCATCTATAAAATTACTAATACTTGGAGAGCTTGGCGCCATCTATAAAATTACTAATACTTGGATAGCTTGGCGCCATCTATAAAATTACTAATACTTGGAGAGCTTGGCGCCATCTAGTAAAAAAACTGCGGTGGGGTTTTAAATGAATTCCTGAATAAGCCTCCGTATAATTCTCCGTGTTTTTTTGTGTTTTCCCTTGATTTGTCCGGGCCTCGAGTCCGGGATTAATTGGATAGAGCGTGAAAAGAAGTTTTATAATTCTGGTTAATGAGTGGCTTGGTTGGCGGAGTTGGTCGTGATAACTGTATTAGTCAGCACGAAGGGAGTCGTAGAAAAAAGGCTGACATTGGTTTGTAATTAAGATCCCTGTCTTCCCTCTCCACATCTTCCTTGGCCTGGCTTGGCAGACATGTAAAAATAATGAAGGAGCTCTCCCGGCCCTCTCAAACTTTTTGGGGACAAAAAACTATTTAGTAATGCTTCTTTAGGCGGAAAAAAAGGGAATTAGTGGAAGAAGATCCGGAGAGATTGGGACTCCTGGGCCCAGCTTCCACCGCCGCGCCGCCCGCCCCACAGCCCACGACGACTACTATAAAAAACTTAATGAAAAAGTACAACTTTGGGCTTAATTACAAAGTTTCCCCCACTTTTTTAAATTAGGCTCTTGAGTCTCTACGCCGAGTAATGAACAAGTTTTAAGAGGAAAGTTTCCGAGTACCTACCCGCCCGCCCAGCCTTCCTAATTAATCAAATAAGGGGACTCTTTATTGGTTTGAACTCCTTTAATACGGACTCGGGATTTCCTATGCCGGAAATTCAATAGAAGTCCGGACTCCGTGAACACTTATGCCCTTACTCCGTATTATAGTAGTTCACCTTGAGCGTCTTAGGGGCCGACGCCCTTCCTAATTTATTGATTCATAATTATTGTGGTTTCTTAATGGAATTAAAATCCGTTGTAGCTCTAAAGCCAGAATATATTGATTATTCAGAACTAAAGAGTGTGTGAATATTCGTAGACCGTCACTCCTTGTCACCCGTCAACGTCATTTACATTAATACTTGGAATTCAATTTAGGCGGATTCCACCTGAGCCTAATATTATTCTATTTACTCCATCGGGCTCTGACAGTCTATTATGCTCGGAAATTATAATGGATTGGGCTCATGTTCCATGTATTCCATGTATTGAGAATAGCTATAGGCTTGTGGGAGTGCTGACAAGGGCCTGATAAATATTCATCTCGAGAGCCTCATCCCCCTTCCCTCTCATAATTCATAGGCCATCAATTAAATATTTAATGCCGTAGAAATAATCAATATTATTTATTCCACGGGATATTCTACATACATGCAGTAGTACATAGTAGCTATCAGGCCCCAAAGCCTAGTCAAGAGTTCCCAGGCCGGGATCCATAATTTAAAAGACTATGAAAGGGATAGTCTTTACCTCCACGCTCCAGTATGTTACTCTCGCAACCAGTCTCGCTTTTGCCTCGAATATTATTTCCCCCTAAAATGGAGCAATATGGCAAATGTTTATCTATGACTTGGAAACTTACGATACCTAACTCCAGTCCAGAGTTCAAGTTTGTTTCAATTTTCCCAAACTTTTTGAAAAGTCTCCAGTGTTTCGCTCCCATTACTTTTCGTAGCACTAATTCTACACTGACAATCATTTCGGAACATGTAAATGCTTCCCTCGCAGTATTTTTCAAAAGATGGTACTAATGCTACCTTAGCAGGAAATTTTGAAACGGGTTTATCACTCTATTCCAATATTTTCCGAACACGCTTAAAGTTTTTTTCGCCTCTCCCTGTGTTTTTGGCACAAGCTAAAGTTACTCTCGCAGTATTTTTGAAACTTTCCAATGCTACTGTATAGCAAAGTTCTTGAAACAGGCTCTCGTGACGTCTTCTTGTAACGTGTGAATACTACCCTCGAATATTTCGAAGATTTCTTGAAATATGTAAATGTTACTCTCGCAATATGTTTGAAACATTTGCCTTTTGACTTTTGAACTATTTTTGAAACATTTGAATTTTACTCTCCAAATATTTTTGAACTATTTTAATTTGTTCCTCCCTATACTTTCGGGACATTTCACAATATTTTTTGCAGTAGTGTTGCGTGCATGTGCAAGCGAATAAAAGTATTTAAATGCACAACGGAGTAATAGAATATGAGTAATAGATACTCTGATCCTGGTTTAGAGTTCTGCTCCGAGTCCGTCCGTCCGCCCCCTTCCGCCTAAATATGCGTAATTCTGTATTCTTTTGGTTGATGCGGCCCAAGTTTCCTTGGTCCTAGTTTATGCGGAGTTAAATATTGATGTGCCTAAGTCTTAGTCGGACTGTACGTGTTGGGGAGCGGGCGGTTGTTCTCCGTTGAGCTGGATCTAAGTCACAAGGGAGGGAAGTGCCAGAGAAATTTGTCCGGATCATTTGGGCCGGAATGAGTGGAGAAAGTTTGTGGGGCTCAAAGAAGTAGTGAAGTGCTGGAGAAAGTGCTGGAGAAAGTGTAGAGAAAGGGCATGTATTAGTTAGGAGAGCCAAAGGCCTAATATGTTCTATAAGCCTTTTTTACTATCTTCTCCTCAAAATTTTATACTTGGCCGCCAATGAGAGGCCCAATTCGGACCAAAATTCCGCTCCCTGTCCACGTTCGGCCCGCCTTCGGATTCTGCCCGCGTACCAATTCCCCGCTTTTTGTAGCCAAGATGAGGCTCACGTAATAAGTATAAACCTTCCCGGACTCCAGTTCCATATTTGAGGGTTCCATAGTATAAGAAAAGGCCCGTAATTTCTATTAGGCCCACCCCTTCAATTCCCTCCCGCCCCCTATTTTGAATTCAACTCATAAGAGCCTATTCTCCTCTCTATTTACGGCCCCATATAGGTAATGAACCCCTTCACGCTCCTGCCCCAATCCCCCATGCCTTGCCCCTCTCTCCCCAAACATTATTCCAGGCCGGAAGTCCAGCCCAGAGCTGCCCTTAATTCCCTGGCCCCGCCCCGCCCCTCCGTCTGATTAACATGGGAATGGACTCAAGTAGGCCGGGCGGTCTGTTCCTGGTCGCCGGATGGTTTTAATGAAGAGGAGCCCTCTCGGCGGAAAATCATTCGGCAATTATGAGCACTTGCGGCCAGGCCTTCGGAGCCCAAAATTGGATTTCCCCTGTATCGTCATGGAGCCAGGAAAAGTGAGGCAGAGCTGGCCAGAGCTGGCCAGAGCCGAAATTAATGTCCGGCCTATAACTCGTGTGGAGGACGGGAAAGATGAGGTTGCGGGAGAGGAAGGGGCTTAGGGTGTCCGGCATGAGCTCCTTGGCGGGATTTGGGCGGATTTCTTGACTCTCCATTGTCTAATCTTGGTTAGGCGGGTATCCTGGGCCAAGGGACTCTCCCTCCTTCCCACCACATTCTCTCCTATTACGAGACTCGATTTGCAGTAAAGATTAGGGCCCGTTAGATCCATTCCCGGCTTCGAGACGGACCTCCAACTACTCCTCCTCAGCTCAGAAGTCCGGACTTTCCCTCAAGATCCCATTCAAGCCTTCCACATTCAAATTATGAGCCGATCCGGCCGGATTCACAATGATCTGGATCGTAAACACAAATGTCATCAGCCCAGGCACTCAGGGAACCCAGAACGGCCTGTAAATGACAATTCCGATCCAGGATTTACGGGAATGGGAGTCATGAACGTTGAGGAGCCCATTTGGATGGTCACCGATACACGGATTGGCCCAAATGGCCATTGGGACAGGTTACCGGCCGAGGGCGCATGTACCAACCTACTAGAATCATATCTCTGGAAGAATTAATGCGCACTCGCTAGTAGCTTCTGTCATTTTCTTACGCAGCCTATAACATCTTTGAGACTAACGGCTAACCGAATACGCGCATTTATTACGATAAACTGTCTGCACATGTTCTGCGGTCATCTATGTGAGACGTGCGCAGTATGGGCGTCTACGCCTGCGCCTTGCAGGAAAGTGGAACTACATTCGCCTAGGCTGTGTATTGTATTATAACGTTATTTGCACATGTACCACTTCGTAGTTGGTACTCTAAGGTGTTTGTTTTCGTGATGCGCCTGCGCGGAGCTCCACTGTTCTGCACTTGCGCAGAATGATCCATTGGCCTGTGCCTTGAGGGAAAGTTAAACGGTATCTGTATTTAGCCTGTTTTCCTTAGTTTTGTATTCTAGTCCGCCGTGTGCAGATGCGTAACCTTTTTCTGTTTCCATTTGTGTGTCAATCTGGTTGTGTCTCACGGTCCTCCCCTCTGCCTTGTAATTGATAATTTCCGTTGATTACTCCCAAAGACGCCGTTCTTTGTGTCTTCTTGTACGCAGAGGAAGAGAGGATCCTTTGAGGCCTTCTTCATAATTCAGGCTCGAATTGAGTGAAAATGAGGGAATCGAATTGAGAAGAAGTACGGCGGAATTAAGGAAAGGGGCGGAGACGGGCTCTTATTGTCTTTTTGGGCTCCTTGTCACTCTCCAACGGCGCGTCATCTGTTCCCTTCAGTTCCCTCAAAGGAAGACTAGAGACTACGACTACAGTCCCATACATAGAACTCCAATTCTAGTCTACTCTGTTTTCCCCATTATTAGGAAGTTGGGATCCGGATTAGAATATTATTGTGGAGAGGTAGCACATAGTAGCCTAGTAAATAGTACGGACTCACGACTGCCCATTTAAAAGAGTTCCTATGCTGATGCTGGTGGTGGTTGGATAATGAGGGGCGGACTACGGCCCTTTCTGATTTTAATAGTCGTGATGTCCGGATTTGGCCAAAGTCTCCAAAAATTATAGAGTCCAGTCCGCTAGCCCTAATTTTCTCACCGTTCCCATAAGCGGAATCCCAAGTTCCTTCACATGGGACTCACATATGGAGACGGACCTTATTATCCTCATTAATTCACTATTTTTAGGGCCATTCAACCCCAGCCAACCAGCTCTGTCTGTACAGAGACCAGCAAGACCTCCTTCATTCAGCCAAAACAGCCTAATGAGACTCTCTATGGAAATCTCAATTATCCCTCCCAAATTATTACTATTAGCTTATTAGATGACGTGACGAGAGGGAACGGGAAGTCTCTGAGTTCCAGCCATAAGTCTTAGACGGAATCCGAAGGTGTCATGCTGATTCAAACACGCAGGCCTCCTAATTGATTAGCATACAAAGTTACTCATCAGTCCCTCCAGGCAGCCTTCTCACTACTTTTACAATTCTAAATAGAATCATTAACCTCGGACCCAAAACACCTTTTGTCTTCTCCATTACGGATCTAAGGGCTCCCGCAGTCCTCTTCTCAGCTCCGCCAGTTTTCATAGAGAAAAAACGACCTAACTCCCTCTGTAGTAATCTAAAGCAATTAGAACCTTGTTAGGCCTCATAACATTCAGAATTTAAAACTTCCCGCCACCCCCTTATGCATTGAGCATTCTACGGAGGGTCATCCATCCAATTTCTGACCTATTCTGTCTGCCGTAACAGGGCCCGGAGTAAGTTTGAAATTTTGAATATTCCCGCCGTCAGCTTATGAGACCTTGTGCACTATATTTTGTACAGAGGGTGATCCACCGAATTTGTTACATATTCTATCGGCCATAATAGAGCCCTGAGACATTTTGAGTATTCCCGCCGTCAGCTTATGAGACCTTGTGCACTGTATTTTGTACAGAGAGTGATCCACCCAATTTGTGCCGGACACAGAGTTAGAATATTTCCCGCGCCAGCTTCTGAATCCTTATGAGGCTATAAACTGTACAGAGGGTTTCTGTGTACAATTTGTGCGTGGCTTGACATGGTTGGCCAGTCCAGGACCCGTCCTCATTATTTTTCTTTCCCATTACGAGACGTCGGATTAGTCGGAAGGTGTGAAAGGGAATTTAGGATTATTTCTTGAGGGACTTTATGGACGGGCTCTGAGTTATTGTGCAAGAGGCCTCACACCTGGCCACCTGGAATAGGAAGGCTCCTCTATTGACTCAATTGACGCCCGCCTCATTCCTTATGCAACGATTATGAGACTCTAAGGCAGTTTGTAAAGGAACGGGTTTAGCTGGCTCATTACGCCGGATCCAACCTCTGTCGGCCCTACTACAGATATACATATATACATATATATTTGAATATGGAGGCAGATGCGGAGTCGTGTGCCTTGGAGGGCTCCCGGAACATTTCTATGCAAATAGTGACACACGTCGCGAGGCAGAGGGACCCTTATGATTCCATTTACATACGGAGCTCCGTAAAAAGTTGATCTTGAAGGGATCCCGGGATCTTCCATTGTACGGGGGAACCCTTTGGCCCTTCATAGGCCCGACTCGGAATCAGACTTACTTTTATTAGACTTCCCTCCCGAGCTCCGGCCAAAGGTGACGGACCATGAAATAAGGAAAATGTCCCACCTCGTCTCCACTGTCTCTGACAGGTTAATCTCCATCCCCTCCATATGAGCCAATGACTCGCCTCAGGCCTATCCAACTCAAGCTCTAGCAAAACAAATTGTGTTTTCTTAGCTATTCCACACTCAGAAATAAGCTCTTTCTCAACAAGGACATTCTTAGTTAGGCCGTCAAAGGGAAAAGTCAGGCTGAAAATCTACCAAATTGGATGAAAAGGCCCAAAAGGGATAATAGAACAGAGCCTAGTTCAAGCATAACTGCAAGTTTAATGGAGTTAATGCGCATGCTTAGTTCCAAAGTCATTCTGTAACGATCCATACGCATGCGCATGCTACTATGTTCCATTCCTTGTCATAATTCTTGAAAATGCACGGACTACGCATGCACAAATAATTACTGGGATGGCGGATCAGACAGGCCGTTGCGCATGCTCACAGACGCAGATAGACTACCTGAGGCTTACAAATTTCATATAATCTTTGAAAGATCATATACGGCCACATGAAGAACAAGGGGACCTATTGCGCATGCTTGGAGGTGCAAAAAGATCCCTTTGCTCATGCGTCGAGGCATCTGAGTACTCACTGCGCATGCTTTCGTAACTAAGCCGGGCTCTTTGAACTGGATCTAGAGTCGAAGGGCGTAATTGGCCGAACTCCGGTCCCGGTCCCCTGAGTACCCACTTGGCTAATGAATTATGGTTGGAGTCGGAGCCTGAATTGGTTCTTGGGCTCAGGTCCGTAATATTGTGACAATTGATGGGCTTAATGTCGGGAGGCCGGGAGATCATTAGAGCTCTGCTTTTTGCAGTTTGATGGTCGGGAGAGATTTGAGGACTGTGTCCCTCCATTCATTATTCTGGTCCCTGGTTCGAGTCCGTCCACGGAGTCAGAGCCCAGAAGCTCATTGTAGTAGGAAGTCGGGTCCCGTAGTATAATTCTAATGACCCGCCTCATTAGGACAGGGACGGGACTTCCCACTGCACTGCCACTGCCACTACATTAGCTCATATATAAGGTGATGCCGAGAAAAGATGATGCACTGACTCCGTCTGGGAACGTCTAAATGAGCAAAAAAGCCGGCCTTATAACTCATAATTTGTCCCTCTGTGCATGTTTAATTGGGATCTGTAGCTCGTAGCTACATAGATGAGGATGAGAGTGGACAATGGTACGCAGAATAATTGGGACTCATCTAGAGCCGAAGAGATGAGAAGAACTCATTATGCTCGGACTGTCTAATGGATTTCTTGTGGCCGTCTGGATTCCTCGTGTCAGATGAATGGGCTGGATTAGTCCGTCTTAATGTCCGACCAGCCTCTCAATTGATTGATTAAAACCCGTTTCTGGCTAGCTGACTACGTAGATATCTGTAGGCTCATAGCCTGGCGGAGTAATTGTAATTAGTGCGGAGTGTGGACTCGGTGAGGTCATTCCACTCCGTAGAGGCGCCCGAGCCAGGCTGGGAGTTAGCTGGGAGTTCTGCCGGAGCTTTCCGCTCATTCGTCGGCCGCCTTTGCCAATCTCCGTCCTCCCTTTTGTCTTCGGACTCTAATTAAGCGAGAATGCGCAGTAATTAGAAGTAGGAGCCGACTGGGCTTTCCCTCTCTAGTCCTTCCCTCTCTAGTCTGTCAATATTGGGCCTACCTGCCTATCAGGGACTATCCGCCGCACATATTGACTTAGGAGGCAGGCCTGCCTCCGTGTCTGCCTGGATCATTAAGGCCCTCAGACAGAGCGTCGGGCCAGCTTCATCAATCATGCATTGGAATATCTGTGTAGGAAGGAGGAAGGTAAATGTTGACGAGGGGAATCCTGGCCCTGCTTACTGACGCTTTCAATTAAATTAGCGGTCCCTCTCTCTGTGCTTGGGAATATTAAGGGCAGGGCAGTGGCCCTTACGAGGGCCCATTCCGCGCCTTTTAATGGAATCCGGTCCCGCCTTAATGAATCCCCCAAAAGGTACTCGGCCCATCATTCTTAGGAAATGACAGAGACTTTGTGCCAAGAGCATTCCGGATCCCTATTGTTTGCCCAAGGAGAGGGGGAACAGAATAGGCAGGTAGGGACAGGCTAGGGACAGGCCAGGCCACGACATAAGCCATTAAGAAAACAAAGTCTTTAGGACAACAAAGGAAAGTGAGAATGAGGAAGAAGAGAAAAAGAGAAAAAGAATTCTTTCTCGGACCGAAGAGAAGAGCCCTCAGACAGGCCCAGCACAGACTTCTCTACATTCAACATTATTCTCCATCTACAAAGGGCGGCAGAGGAATTTCGAGAAAAATACGGAAAGCATTTAACTCACAATTTCCCACATTAAGAATTAAATGAATAGTTAGGGGGCTTAATGAGGGCGGGAGACGAAGATCTCATTAATTAGCCACTACGCCGTTCGCAGACGTTAAACGTTTCAGAGGCAGAACGCCATTCCCATCCAATATAACTTCCGTACCATTAAACCATTAATTGTCGGACTTCGCACGACTCCACGTGCCCTAATGAGAAGACTCGGGATTGTAGGCCTACGAAATTGGGATTTCCTCCTGATAGTGCCCTTCCGTAAGTTTCGTTATATCTGGGCCTGGCCAGGTGTAATTAGAGAGCCTCTTTATTAATATAGGGGCTCCGTAGGATTCTTAATGTTTGGGCCACGTTGAGAATAATGGAGAATGGAGGTGGTGAGTCTGTCTGTAGTAAGTATAAATATATATAAATATATGGCTGACTATATGTAGGACTAGGAAAGAAGGAGCTTTGTAAGAATTCACACTTGATGGTCCTTTATGCGTAGTTTCCCACGCTCGGAAAGACCTCGGCAGGTATGACTACTACCAACTACCAGGTTGGACTCCAGGTTGGTTGGACCTACACAGGTAGACGGACTTGTGGTCAGGCTTTCATGTACCTACTATGTTAGGTACTCCCTATTGGCTATATGACACAGTCCCGGGGCCCAAACCTGTTCCTATGGGGCCTAACAATAGATTTTTGGTGACCAGGACCCCGAAGAGGGCCGACCCGCTGAGCCCATTCCACAACACCTGCAACTTTACTCAATCTTTGTTTAGTCCTGCCCGGCCAAAGGGAAATCAGTCATTAAGAACCAACTCATCCTAATCCATCAGAGTCAGGGGTCAGACCAAACATATTTCATCATTATCCGGCAAGGGGGACCCGGGTCCTAATGCCAAGTGTACACAGAGGGACCCTAAGGTCCGGAACAGGACTTACACGACCAGAAAATCCCGGAATACCCGCCTTTGATTTAAAAGAAAACCGGGATTGGGCTCAGATATGCCCAATGCTGGAAAAATATACAAAGGGTTCCTCAACATTATTTGAAAAAATTTCAGTTCAGTTTATTTAAATGTGATAGAAGAGTCGAAAGTGTTTGACTATTTTCTGTGTATGTACACTACTTTAATGGTATTAGTAGAGAGTGTTTAAATATATCTGAGCTACCCTCTCTATCTGTATATGTCTACTTTCTTAAACTGATCCGTTTAAAATTGTTCAAATACTCCTGAGCTTCCATCTGTATATGTGTACTATTTTAAATATATCAGTTCTAAAATATTCAAATACGGCTGGGTTACCATCTGTAAATGTGTTCTCTTTTAAAGTCATCAATACAGAGTGTTAAAATATACCTGAGCTACCCTCTATATATTAATACTCTTTTAAAGGCAAAAGTGTTCAAATATGGCTGAGCTACCCTCTGTATATGCCTAATCTTATAAAGGCATCAGTAGAGAGTATTTTAATATACCTGAGCTACCCTCTGTATAGGCATAACTAGAGGAGGTCCCGGTATTGGAAACCGGCGTCTCGGATTCCGGTTCTTGGAAGGCCTGGACGTTTCCCGATCCTACAGAGAGCTTTTCTTCTTGGTTGTTCTGGCTGACAGTGTGGTTGGTTTCCTTGGGCTTGGCTCCTTTAATCGTAACTAATGCTTAATTTTTATGTCCTTCCTCCCCCTAAAAGTTCCCTTTGAGTTTGAGACAGAATGGAAGGAGATGGGGCTCCGGCTTAATGTCTCATAAAATAAATTAAAAATTAGAGGCCTGGCCTGGGACCGTCTTAACGAAGCTCTTGGCACGTAGATCCCAGCCAGGCATTCCAGCCACTGGACCACACAATAACCTCAATTTATATCCTCCCTCAATTAGTCCTGCTCGCCCATACTTAAACAGCCATTACGCACAACTACCGAAAATACAAATCCCTATTTGGGCACAATCCACAAACCTAATGGCTTAGGATAGTATACTAAGATTTGATTAATTCAGACCATAGATGGCACTCCTCGCCATTACTGATTTCAAATCAGCGCCTTTTGATGTGGAATTCGAATTTGTACAATCTGCTTTGTAATTTTAAATCTGTTTACACTCACTCGTATTTATTTAGTTCAGAATGGAAATATATTATCTTGAACTCTTCCTAAAGGTGGCGATGAGTCATTATTTACCGGAGTTGTTCAGAAACTTCCATAAAATATTACATTTATTCTAATGCTGCCACTCTCCGTAATATAATTCTGCCTCTGCAAAACTCTCAAATTGTTCCCATTTCCATTCCATGTTCCCAGTGCAACAAATTTGCATTTAATTTGCATCCAGTAAGGGAAATTGAATCAGATCTACTTAAGCCTGATGGCTCATACTAATTTGCAACTATTTTGAATTCTTCCCCTGTTCCCACATAAAATTATCCAATTGGAGTACTAAATATAAACCTACAGAACCCGGATTCCGAATTTACAATTGGTCAGGGCCCTGGATTCCGGCATCCTATTAAAGCCCATTGAATCCCGGACTCGGTATGGCGGGTGTCATAAAAGTGGGCCTTATTTTAAAATAAATTGAAACTGGGCCCCTGTTCGGTCCATAATGGGCTCTTACCCGAGCCGGACTCTGATTTTGCGGGTAAGTCGGGGAGCTGTAGGCTTGGGGCTCGTGCCCGGTTTTATGAGTCCCATATCATTAATAAGAGTGTAGGGAAGAGCGGGAAGTAAATGAGATCTTGGGCCCGGCTTAGGCTATGCAGACATTAGGCGAGGACTCCGGGGATCTCCCGGGTCCCGGCAAAAAAGCCCTCCGCCACTACTACACTAACTTCAGCCTTTTTTAGGGCCGGGAAAAAATCCATAAAAAAAGTTGAGGTCGATATAATAAAAAAAAAGTGTGTGTAGGGCGGAGTGTATGTTCGGGAGTCCCGTCTACATATACATATAGGCCTCCGTTTCAAGTTCAAAGCTATTGTGTGGATGAGAGGGAGGGAGGACGGACTTTTTATGCAGAGGACATTCGACTCAACTGACTCAATGAGAGACAGAGGATGAGTCAGGATATTAATTCCAGCTCCCGACCTATAGGAAACATAATCAATTTAAAAGTGGATTTAATCAGGACTTCCCGGGCATTAAGACGGGCTGGGGGGAGAGGGAAGGGCCCAAGCTCTAATATGTAGTACGGACGTGAGATGCTTCTTCAAGATCCTTCCCCCCAACGACCCGTAAGCTCCTTAGCCAAGATTAGTGGTCAGTCGACGGACTTACACTAAACCCGCCCAATTAGGCACAAAGACAGAGGCCCCATCTAGATCCACAAACTACAGATCCCCATTCAAGACACACAGCAGGATCTCGAACCGTTGGAAATCCATTTAGATGGCCAAATATCACTTTTCCCCATTTAAGATATTCGGAATCTTAAGAAATAACATAAGCTGACAGAGCTATATCAAATTTAACCGAATTCCTCAGTTAATTTCAAAAACATGAAATGAGCGAGGAAAGTTGTATTTTTAAGTTTTGGACTGTACCCTTAATGCGGCGCCCTCTATTCCTCCTCAGCTCATTTCGTGTGCTCTGAATCCCTTTAATGTATTCAGCACACGAATCCCGCCTTCTGAATTAAAAGGCTATCAATCCTCATTGAGGTCTTTTGGGCCGAGCTCACACCTTTCGGCTGCAGGTGAAGTCCATATACTATGTAGATAGATAGAGTACATACGTACATAGTCCTAGATTGAATTCCATTAGCGGGATGAGGAAGTTGAGCCTAATCGGGTCCAGGTGCCGGAATCTGGATCCGAACCTTTCCCATTCTAATGAGTCTATTCTCGAGATCAATACTTTGGATAATTTCGGGTCGACTGAGTAATGAGGACCATCCGAAGGGTCCTGTTTCAAGGGGACCTCGTCGTTTGTTCTATCCCTTCCAGCAGCCCCCCTCTGCCCATACCACGGCCCATACCCAATAGGCCAAATTACTTTGTGGGAATTCAGGCCTGAGTCTCCCTTTGGATCCCTGATCCCCCCTTTTGTTCTTGCCCATTCCAGGTAGTTACTTCCCATTGATTTGGGGTGACGAGGATTCCGGGGGCCGATCCCGGATTCAATTGAATATTGATCCCAGCTGCAGGCTGCCTCCTCCTGCCTTTGTTTTCATTAAACTATTCCGTCCCGAAATATGAAGATGAAGGGATAGGGGACGAGGCCTTGGAGCCTCAACAAGGGACGGGTTGGCCGTTGTCTTAAGGACCGCTCCTATGTAGCTGGTCCAGGAAGGCCCGGATATTTCCGACCTCACGTGTTGTAGGCAGAGGCCGGCTAATCTCACGTTGATCGGCGGATGGCCCCCCGAGACCCGCCTCATTACAATCTCTATAAATGTCCTTGGGGTCACGGGGGACAAGAGGATGGGCCATTCCTGGCTAGTTAGCCGGGAGGAAGTTACGGGGCCCGAAACTTGTAATTGAATTAGAGGGAAGATCATAAGACGGGGCTGGGAGTCCATGAAATAGGATCCGATTGAATCCCGTACTTATTACAGGTTCCCCGTACCCTCGTCCCAGCTTTCCCCTTTTATTACGAGCCGGCCCCAAGAGTAAGTGTCCCTCTTCTCACCTTCCCTCCCAATCCATTGTAGTCATCTGGCCTGGATGCCGGGGCCACTCTGTCTGCCCCAACACCTAAGTCACTTACGGATCTTAGACGTGCATTCCATTCATGGAGGGGGATCTTGAGAGGAACCAAGCCCAATGGACAGACCATCATGACCTTGGGCCCATACAGGGGCACTGGGGGCCCTTTGGCCCATACAGCATCGTCGTAGGCCCCTTTGGCTCATACAGGGGCATTGGACGCATTTGGGTTCATACGGCATCTTTGTTGCCCTTTGGCCCATTGGAAGCCCTTTGAACCTTCCAGGGGCTGCGGAGGCCCATTCGCCCATACAGTGTCGTTATAGGCCCTTTGGCCCACAGAGGGGCATTTCGGGGTCATTTTAGGCCCATTGGCCGGTACAGGGGCATTGGAGGCCCTTTGGTCTACGACCTACGACATGTTGTCCGGGGAACTGATCCCTGGGCCCATTCTTCCCGTTGTATTGTTATGCGGGCGGAAAGGCATAATTCGTTGAGTACACTTTGGGCCTCGGATTCCTTACTAGAAGGGATTCCCCCTAAATGGACACGAAGGAAATCCTGGGAGTCAGAAAGGAATAAATAGAGAGCTAAGAAATTCATGATTTAGGGCCTTGGGTGGTCCAGGTAGATCCAGAAACAGAGATCATTACAGACCAGCAGTATGCATCCCAGTGTTCTCCAGAGCCCATTGCATCCTTGATCTGATTAGATTGACATTGACAGGCAAGGGCCAGTCCCAACTTTTGAAGCCAAGAAGGGCTCTTGGAATTCGAGCCCCGGAATTCAAATTCCGGCTAATTCTTAAATGGCCCGTGTATTCCTGTAATTTGTAATGAAGAGCCATGGGCCCGAGTCTGAAGAGCGTGTTAATGAGGGGCGCTGAGTGTTTCCCTTAATTACTCTCGTCTCACTTAATTAAACGGTTGAGCTAATCCGAGGGGCATTTTTAATGAATGACTCAAGGAGACAGAGCACAGAGTGTTTGTGTAGAGCGAGGGAGGCCGGAGTTAATGGGACCAAGGCACGCTAGGCTCCCAATATAGGATTCCCCTTCACGGACCATTTAATTCATCACGTTATTAAATGGGGGGAACTGCGGCGGAGTAATTACGCCCGGAATCACACCAACATTTATTACCGACAGCAAGAAAAGGTGTCAGCTCTCAAATCAAAAATTAATTTCAACACTAAATCTGGGTTCCGATTTCAGAAAAAAGGGGAGAAAATTACCAGCACTTTCCGACACAATTAATGTTAAATACATATGTTCAATATTAACAGAATACTGGTGCACCCCTTGAACTGTCTCAACTTGCCCCAACCCATATTTCTCATCTCCAAATGGCACCAATTTTTGAGTTATTTTCCGGGCCGGAATTTAAATCCTTGTCGTAACCATACAGGGGCTGTAGAGGAAGTCCTAATTTCCCTGTTTGGGGTCCCATCAGAAGAACTTGAGTTAATCGTGCCTCCTGCTCAATTTTTTTGGTTCCTTGTTCCTAAATGAGCTTTTGAGTGTAAGTTAGGGCCTGAGCTGGGTTGGAGCGGATTAGAGGATCCCGACGCCTTATAATTAGATTCGGATGTCGTTTGATTTCACCGTTGAGAAGCCATTCTTTTTTCTGGGCTGCCCTTGAGTCCGGATCTACTTATGATGATTGTAGTCTGGATCCTTGTTCAGTCCCTCAACTCCTTCTGGGGATCACATTAGAATAATAGGCCCGGGTTGGCCGAGCGTGCGGACCGCCTGCAGAGAGCCCTCATTTCCTCCATATCGCAGGGAACAGTTTAGGCCGGGAACTCTGAAACTAAGCAAATTGCTTCACACTCCCCTTCTTCCCACCAACAAGACTCTCTCTTAATATTCCCGATATTGGGACCCAGAACCGAGGCCCATAAATCCGGACCCAGGAAAGGGAATTACAGAGAGGGGCAGGCCTTGGGAGCTCACTAATTAAAAAAACGGTGCTCCGAGCCCATTGAGGCCTTTATAATTGCTAATGAAAGGCCTGGAAGGAGCTTATGTAAATGTGGGAGGCTGGGCTGGATTTCCGGAGACAAGAAAGCTTGGCTCTTCAAATAATAGGCTCTAGATGAAGATCCTAAGGAAGAGAACTAGGGGAAAAAATTAGATTAGGTATCTATAAAAAAGGCAGAGGTCCGGACTTTTTTGGGGGGAGGAGAGAATTTTAATTAAAATTACGTGTACTCGCATCTTCATCAAAGATTAGATTAATTCGGGCTGGATTGGATTACTTGGAGCTGGTGCTTGGGAGCTGGGAAGTAATTGTATTGGAGGAGCCCATTGTTTAGGCACAGACAAGTCTGAAATGAGATATCTCCCCAGCAGCCTCATACTTTTTATGCCCCCTTTTTTCTGGTCCTGCCCCTGTCATGAATATTCAGGAGGCTCCTACTGCAGCCAACCTTCCTACGATCCGACGATACGACGTTGGACGGGCCATGGGGAAAAAATTAAGCGGATAAAAAACGAGTGGCTCCTTAGGAGTTCATGAGGCTTTTGTTTGATTAAAAAGTCCCGGGCGGGGTGAGGATCCCTGATGAGAGCCTACTTAACGTGTGGAGAACCCGGAACCAGTCCTAGGCTACACCATTAACAAAGGACAGGCATTTACATAGTGCCCAGTCTTTTACGCGCCCATCAGCTCTAACCCGCGCTTCAGAAATGCAGATTTGGGGTGGATGGCCCAAGGGCGTCCCTCAAGACCAATCCGAGTCTCTAATGCTGATTTGGGTCCATTTGGCCAGGGACGCCACTGATGCCCAATCGGCGCTTTCATAGTGTCGGTTTAGGACGGGTGGGCTCTGGGTGCCGCCAAAGTGCAGATTTAGGGGGCCTGGCTCATGGGCGCTTAAATATTGCAGAGATAGGGCAGTTGGCCTATAGGCGCCCCTGAGGCTTAATGGGCGCTTAAAAATGGCTTATTTAGGGCAGCCGGCCTACTGGCGCCCCTGAGGCTTAATGGGCACTTAAAAATTGCAGAGTTAGGGCATTTGGCCTATAGGCGCCCCTGAGGCTTAATGGGCGCTATCAGAGGGCATATTAATGGGAACTGGCCTATGGGCGCTTGAAGGGCAAACTTTGTGCCCCACCCTGCTCCCTCCGACTTCATTGAGCATGTAAATGTCAACCTCCTTTAATCCCGCCTAATTCCTGAGCAGGCCTCATTCCCTAAATCATGTTGAGTTTGCTCGGGAAGTCTTGGTCTGTCAAAAGTGGACACGCGAGCAGTAGTGTGAGCCTGAGAAGAAGAACAAAGGTTGGTTCTGAAAAGGCGTATGAGATGATGTTGAGTAGAAAGAGTTGAGAAGACAGGGGGCCGGGCCCGCTACCGCCCCTTCCCTCACTAAAGATGACTTGATCAAGTCCTTATGAGTCCGGACTCTAATTAGTTCCATCTTCGAAGACGTGGGCCGATTTAAAGTCCAATGCCGGACCCAACTAATTCTTAATTGTGTGCCTGCTCCCGCTCCGACTCGGGCGCTCTATTTGGGAAGGAAGGAGCTATTTTTTGTATTTTTGTGGATCTGGCTGGTCCTGAGGCCCCGTCCTCTGCAAACAGAGCTAGGGCTAGGATGCTACATAGATGCTAGGAATAAGGTAGGCCGGCCTTCTAAGAGAGCTTTTCCCAATTTAATGTAACGGTCCTTACCGGGACTTTCAGTATTTACTTATTCTTTGGAGTTGGGGGCCGGCGGATCTCCGAAGCCTGCCTCCTCAGAAAATCGAAGGAGACGATGATAGGGAGCTCAATTTACAATTTCTATGCCAAGCTCGGCTTTGCATACGCCGGGCTTCCGTGTACAGGTACATGGAGACTCTCCATGTATGTATGTCTATGTATACATACTCTTCCCGGTAGGTACATCCTCTTCCCGAATCAGAATGCCCGGGTAATGATGACGGGGCTAGTAAAATATTGGAATCGAGAGCAAAGTATACAGAAAATTGTTGGAGTTGATTCTTTATTATGATTCCCCCTTATTTGAGGGCCCAGGAGTGGTCCCGACTCACCCTAATACAAAGTAAATAGGCCCTGCTTTATACGCCATTATACTTTTTAATGTGATCCATTATACATAGACTCACGGCTCCGTCTTCACAACATCAAGGCCTAGATAAACATGGCCAACACCCTTCGTACCAGCCTCACAAGTCACGGCAACTGGGGGAAACTGAGAAACCATTAGCTACGTTAGCACCCGTCCTGTTACACACGATTTTCAGGAAGGATTTGATTGGTTCAAAGCCCCATCTCCCGCTCATGCCCGTACTAAGGGAGAATTTTGAAATTTCCCGGGCTCTGATTGGACAGAATTTGGAATTTCCCTGGGCTCTGATTTTACAATAGGATAATTCAAATTCGAACTCTGCCGCCAATTAGAGGGGCTCGCGTGGATGGGATGGGGCAAGCTGAGAATTCAATTCCATCCTTCCTCCCTGGCTTATGGGAATGATTCTAGAGCTGGGAAAGTGAGGCCTGTTGCCTAAGGCCGTAGGCTGGATCCAATAATGTTGTGGTGACTCTGGGAGTCATAATTCCCTTTAATAGCTCAAATATTTGTCAAAAGCTGTAGTCTGGGAAGTTGGGCTCTTCCTTGGTCTAATCAGAGATTTCGTGGGCACTAATTTGGGGCCTGGCCTGAGCTGACTCGGCGACGCGGAAAAGAGGCCCATTGGACTCCAGGCTCATCTTCAACACGCACAAAACCACAAGAAAGAGCCAGGCTAATTATTTCTCTTAAAAGGGAATTTGTCTATAATTTGGTCCGTCTGGAGCCAGAGATTGGGATGAGGAGAGAGGCCAGCAGAAGTCCAGTAAGGCCCCGGCTCTATAATTATATTGGGATAGGGAACCTGAATCAATTACCTGGCTCTACGTGGACCTAGAATCTTCCTACATCTACCTGCCTAATCGATAATGGGAGAAGTCCCGGTCATTGACCATCCAGCCTTTAGCCACGCCATTCCTCCACTAATTCCCAGCTAAGCACTAATCTTCTAATCCGAGTCCCAACTCAGACCGATCTGTCAATGGAAACTGTCCACATATCAACCTGCCTTAGTACCTACTGAGCCAACTATTGAGCTGGGTATCCAATCCCTGTCACCACAACAATGAAGGAGCTCCTGCCATCTGATTCCTCCTCTATTGAGGACCAGAACGGACCGGATATGCCAAAATACCTAATTTTCTTGTCTTCCCGACTACCGATTGTCTTTGAGACGTGTTTTAGGGCCGGTCTGTCAAGCGGGGAAATTAAGGAGGACTCAGACTCCCATTGTCTCCTCTCCTACCATTATTCGCATTCTCAAGGCAGGGAAGAGATACAGAGGGTGGTGCCCAAAGTTCTGTCGTTCCTCGAGCTGAGCCCTTGGAGTCGGAGCCCAATTCCGTGGTGCCCTGTCTCTTTCTGGCTCAGAAATTCTGTTGGATTAGACACAGAGTCTCGGCCAAGAGCCGGACTATTAATGATGATGATGATGAGCAAGCAGGAAAGGAACGATTAGACTCCACAACTAATTAGACCTAATTCCGAGGCGAGAGAACTACGAGCTAGCTACTCAACATGACAATAAATGACACTTCCGAGCCGGCTCTCTTAAATGTTTCAATTAGTCCAGAAGAGATCTGGCTCCTATGCCTATGTACATAGTTAGATAGTTCGGAGTCCCAGAATGAATGGACTTCCTCTGTCGGCACTCATTTGCTCACTCTAAATCAGGAATGATTAACAGGAATTAGCCATTTCTTCTACTACGGATTTCGGCCAAAAGAGAGAAAGTCATGTGAGGCGGCCCTAAACGGCGTCTTTGGTTCAATTACAGCCTTAAAACAGGTTATTTGGATTTATTAAGTTGGAACTTGCGGGAATTGGGTAGCCCTCTGTATGAGCAGCAGACTGGAACAGCTCTGAGTGAGCCTCCTTCTCGTTCCTCTCTTAATTTGTGCCCAGAATATTCATAAGTTGACTGTCTTAGTTAGTGATTGTAGTTCGTGCTCGGAGTCATTCGTGCGCAGACTTGGCCGCACGAGAGGCTCAGATCTTCCCAAATTAGCACCCCATTCTCATAAACTTGTCCGCTAAGTTCTGCCTTTGGTTGGTTGACAGGTCGAGAGGACAGGATGGCCGCCGCCGCCGCTCTTTCGCCCATTCTGGACTCGGGCCACTTGGTCCCACTTTCCAAGGTCCCGCCGTGCCCGTCCCCGGGCATTCACTCCGAGATGGAATACGTGGTCCAGACCATTGCGGCCCTGGCCAGACAAACTTCGTCGGACGGACCGCCGCTTCCCTAAACCGGATCAAGAGTTCCTCAGGACTCTTGGGCAATAAACATGCTGACTAAACGAGCTTTTCCTCTCCCAAAATATATACGAATACTTAGCTAAGTACTTAGTAGATACATAGTTGGTGACACGGTCTGACTTGTGTCAGAGTGGGCCGGCCCAGAAGGAAGGGAACCGACCTACTCATACTCACAAAATAATTGTTCCTGAAACTACATTGAATCCTATTAGACGGCTAGACGTAGCAACTAAGGCAACTATTTACGTGGATTAGCTAATTAGAGTAGTTGTACTCGTAAGGGACGCGTCCCTCTAAGAAGGTCTAATGTATCCTCTAACGACGTGGAAGAATGTCTGTAACTGGCTAGATCGGCCCTAGGCCATCCTCTAGCATCTATTTTAATCATTGTTCAAACTGGTCTTGTAGTTAGGCCATCTAGTGCGTAGTCTCTCTATCCTACATAGCTACTCTCTAAACTGGCTACTACATACTACCTTGTTTGTGTACTAATGCTAGACGTACTTCTACTAGGAGGGAACCTAGCCTAGAACACTCTACAGAAGGCGACTCTGAGGGTCCAAGGTACAATAGTTACTACTAACGGAAAGGTCAGCAGGCGGTCGGAACTGCGCTGCGCATGGGCGCGGCTGGAGGGACCCGGTCAGGCCCCTTGAGTCAGCTCCGCATGCGCCGACCGCCGCCCAAACAATCCCAACATGGAGACTCCTGAATCTCAGGACAAAGTATTGAAAGCGCGGCGGAGACAGTCCGCCCTCCAATCTCTTGGAAACAATCAAAAGGGGAACTCTCCCAAGTTCAGGTCAATCTTTGAGGCAGAGGCGGGAGGGGTCAGACTCCATGCCCTCCGGCCACCAACCCATGTAAATAGTTTCTGGGCCGAAGGCGCTGCTTAGAATGTCAACCCCTCCCAGCTACCATCTCTCGCTACACTCTCGTTCAAACCTCGCAGTTGAAACGTGTGTCGTTCGCAGGCAAAACTAAGACTAATTAATTAGGCTCTGCGTGTACATAAACACTTTTGTTCTAATTTTAAGTCTAAGGTGAGAAGTTAGGAAGAAGGAATGAGTCTTTAGTTCCATTAGCAAAATCTGGAGGCGGCACTTTGCTCAAGAGCTACACTACATCAAATCTCAACAGGCGCACTCGTCGCTAGGCAACCTCTTGCCCATTCGGCTCCTTTCTCTAATCCGGCACCAGTTCCTTTCCAAACTAAACATTCCGAAGCGAGAATAAGTTGAAGGTTCCTAATTCCTAGCCCTAAGTTCCTCTTTGTCTACGACGCGACGACGGCAGGAAGAGAAAGAAGGTTTTTTCTATATACTTAGCGTACGACGTTCCTGTGTCCTGCGTAATGTACTACCGCCTACTTAGTAGTCTATGTATATTATTGATGTGTGCTGATCATGGTTGTTAACTAACTAACTAGCTCCTCTACTCTAGAGCAGTACTAACTAAGTCGTAGAAGAATAGGACAAGACTCTTCGGCCCCATTTCTATCTCTTGCAGGACCTGTAGCGCAGCGCAGTGGGCGGCGCGGCGGAGGTCTCGGAGGCTCCCTTCGCTAGCCCGCCCATCCCTTCCCACTCGGACGACTCCTGGCGGACTCCTTTTCTGTTGACCTCTGACCTGACTGACCTTGACACCTCTCCCACTCTACGTCCTCCAGCCAGCCTCGTGAAAAAGTTCCTAACTCCGCCTTCGGGCGCCAGTACTTACAATCGTATACACAATGCATATGAAGGAGTATAAATTATATAAATCGTAGTCCTACATATTACTCGTACTTTTTGCATAGTGACTCACGAACTCAGAAGTAGGAACCTAGTTAAGGTGTGTACCCGTACAATGTCTCTAACTACTATGTAAGTACTAATATCCAAGAAACGAACCGCCACCTCTCACCAACCAACCAACCTCAATTACCTTCAACAAGCAATTAACTCAAAAGAAGAAAAATATGCAGAAATCCAGTAATAACTTGATGCCTTGTTTCTCTATATAGCTCTCTATGTACGACATGCACCTCCCAACAGTCCCACTTCTCTTGTTACCATGACGATCCCACATTCAGATCCCACCCTTGGTTCTTGTTCCAATAAAATTTGGGGTTTCGATGGATATAGAAAACGGAGGCTATATTGTGGATCTAGGGCGGCTCTTTATTCAAAGGCATGATTTATGATTGGACCCAATCCTCGAGACTACTCCTGTTTGTTTTCACAAATTACTTCTAATCAGGATGAGGGGACTCATGATTGATCCTTGAGGCAGGTGCAGAGCTCTGGATTCCGAGTCCCTTCCATTCCCTCATTTATGACTCCGTGAAGGGATGATCCGATTTGTATATGCAGCGGAATTAGATAAAAGCGGGGAAGGTCGGATTGGGCTGGAATCGACTCCGTTTCCTGGTCTTTGGGCAGAAGCAGGCCTCTGGGACCCGCCGAAGTGAGTCCCGGCGGAGTCAGAAGAGCCGGCCCAAAGTTACCTTTCCGCTATCTGGCCCAAACCATTACACTTTCACTTCTTTCCTCCCAGCCTGATTACATCCAACATCAAAAAGGGAGTCCGGGATTCAAAATCAATGGCTCAAGAAGGCCTATCTAGTCGGATTAGAGCCCAACACAGATTTCCAATTCTGCCGCCAACTCAATGGCTCCTTCTAGTAGACGCTCAACCAAACTCCATATACATGTAATTAGAACCCTGCACCCCATGCCCGGGCACAAAGGAAGACCCATGAATTGTGTTCCTGTCATTAGTCCACCTACCTGCGTGTCAGGGAATCCTCCTCGCATAATCCATGCGGCCTCATTCTAAAAATCCTTTTATTAGCCCAAATTAATATTGAGGCTCCTCTAATTCAGGTCGATAATTCTTTGGGGAGACAATGCCTGAATGGGCCTCGGCACTTCTTTCTCTGCCCAGTCATAATGAAAACGGAGCTCAAAGAAGAGACACTCTCTTTTCCCCAATTAATTTCCTGCGGCCTGACACTTTGGTTTGGGGATGACAAAGGGCGGGAACTGGAGCCCGCCTCCGTATTAATATCCCCGCGGCCCATTATTCCGGGAACCAAATAATTGATAGGCCAGGTTCCACTCCACGTGACATCTTGGGACCTACGCAGAGAAAGTCCTACTCACACTGTCACACTTGTGAAACACATCCTTCCTCTTCCCAGTAATTCGACCGTTCCCTATAATGCAAGGGGATCATTTTACATTAGAGATCTGCTACTATCTCTATAGAATAGGAATGGGGATTCGGAATAGAAATCCTTGTATTGGAACTCGGGAATTCCTCCCTGTCCCCGACTCTGATTATTCGGGGATCCTTAAAACTTTTGTCTCCCTTCGGCCGGAAAATAAATGGTCCGGGTTTAATATGGAGCTAGGAGCTAGTAGTAGCTGGGTCGGAGGTGCCTATAGAGATAGCCATGGAAACCCTTCTTCCTCCAGATCGTTTGTGTAAATCCTTGTCCGAGTCCACACTCTTTATTCCTAAACATCAATCTAATGGAAGAGTGGAAAGGAATCCGAATCCGATATAGAGCACCCAAGGAATCCAGCCCCATCCAACTCGCCCTCTTTTTCCAATTTAACTTTGAAGCATACTTATTCCGATTTCCCTATTTCACTCCCGGACCCTCCCCGACTCCGTCCCACCACTTTATCCCCTTTCCACACCTGTTAACGCCACAAAACCCATTATGTCCTCAGTACATCTTTCCTAATCTTCCATTTCATCCAACAATCCGGATTCTAGCACAAGCCTTCGGCGCTAAATTTAATTATCATTCACTTTTTCATGCTACCTCGAATTATTGAACTTCCGCTGGAAGAATAATACTAATTTGTACAGTAATTAACATGGAACAGTACATCCTGAAATTGTGTCTTTTATGGTCCTATAGACCCCCACCGGATCCAAATTCAAATTCAAAGAAAGTCGTTCGATTCAGTGTCAAAAACTCTATTTAAGACCTGCTTCGAATCAAAACTGTAGGAAATTGAGAAAAATAAGGTAAAATATTTTCAAAAAAAGAAAACAAAGCATGCATTCTGACTTAATTTTGGATGGAGAATCGCTTTTAGACACCTCTCATCATGATCCATAGTCATCTGGGAGGTCTAAACGGAAAAACGTACATTTTCGTCCCTATTTTTGTTGATTACCTACATGAGAAGGCTCATGTGCAGCCTAACTCTAACCCTGAATTAAATGGGTTGATAGTAGATTGCCTTTTAACGTCCGCTATAATTTATAATCTCCCCTCCATTTTCTAAATTCTCCATTAAAAGTTCTAACATTTTATGCCCCCGGTGGAAGTGTCTGAGCATCCCAAGCAAGACGCGTGCCTACGTAATTCAGGTCCGTGTTAAGGTGCACGTGTCTACTAGGGATTGGAATCCTTTTGAAAGGCGCCTAAATCCGAAACTCGTGTCGCTGTGTCCAGCCGTTGCCGACCGTAACATAGGCGAGAGAGTGGTGATGCGAGCTATAGTAAGAAACTAACGTTAGTTTGTGTATTTAGTCCTGGAAAAGGAAGGAAAGGGGAAAAGGGCTCATATGCAGATAGACAAGTCTTCTGTTTCAATGCGTAGGCTCCAGGTCGGAGCCAGGTCGGAGCCACGTAGGTAACTTTCCCGGGTTCTGGCTCCGAGTCCTGGCCTTCTTCCTTCCCGGCGGATCTCCTCCCAAAATCTACATTCATTGTGCTGGTGTAATGCAATTTGGTCCTTTGGCATTGGACGAGCTGGCTGGCTGACTGGCTGGCTGGCTGGCTGGCGTGGATCCTCCGCTTCCTTCCCTTCCTTAGATAACTTCAAAGTGAAAGCTTTTTTGAATCCTTGGCAATAAATTACTCCCGCTCCGCCTGGCCCTCAATCCTTGACACGGGGCCCATATTGATTTCTACAAATCCAATCCCGACTTATGGACGGCCCAGAGTCCCGAGTACTGGCTAATGGGTCCTGGCAATATTATGATCCCCTGGAAGAGGCTTAATTATGAGGCTGGCTGGCTGGGTGCTGTTATTAGGAGCCGCCTTCCTCGGCCCATCACCACTGTAATTACTCGTCCCAGAGTCTTCAGATCCCGAATCCGGAGAGGAATTAATGGACTTGATAGGCAGAGAGATGAAGGCTGGGGAGCTCGGGAGGGTTTAATTACATTATAATCGGTCTAACCTCCTCCAGATCATTTGTCTGCCAGCCAGAGGATCCAGCACCAGAGTCTTGAGTTCCTTCTTGGTTCTTGGTGCAAGTCATCCTAATTACAGAAGACTGGGAGGCTCGGCGGATAATCACACTTAATTGTGAGTCGTCGCCAGGCCTAAGTACCGGCCGCAGAGTCTATAAAATGATACAGCCTCCCGGAAACACCCACAACTACCAAAGTCCCATTCATGCCTCGGACGAGCTAGGATCCCGAAGGCAGAGCCCGGGCCGGAAACGAGGAAATAATGAATTAGGAGGCAGAGCTCTACAGAGGGAGGAATTAAGTCAAGGCAAGGTAAGTACGTACCTGCCATAACTCCTATCCGATCTCGATCTCTGGCCTACTTCAAAGGAACATTTGGAAGTCGTGTTGAGCAAGGCCTCCGGTACGGGCCTCCACGGGAACTACAAACAACAGAGTTCCAGTGAACGGCGCGGACTCCCCCAGAGGGACTAATAAGCAAGGACTCCGATCATAATTATCCAGAGACATTTCTCAAGTAGCAAATTAGAGCCCACGTTCCAGCCTTTACCGAGAATTGCGTGATGGGAAAAGGGCGGAAGGAGTAATTATAGACGGGGAACAAGACCAAAAGACCTCAAATAACTACACCAATGGCGCCAAGGATACAAATATTCAGTTTGGACCAAGCGCGCAGCGATAAGTTCCTAAGGCCGACCCTAAATGTACCTAAATAGGAGCATAGGTCAATGGCGCCGAATTGGAAAATACCTGATTTAATGCTTATTTCAAATAAATGCTTTTCGCAGATTTTAGTCCAGCCCAATTTAAAACTATTATTTAAGAATTTATGTCATAATTAAAATTATGTTAAAGGTTTTATTCTTACGTAATTTAATAGGTTCAATAAAAGAAATTTATGCGAAATTGAAATGGCAGCATTCGCAGATGTTAGCATTACGCAAATTTATTGCTGCTAAATAATTAAATAAATAAAAAATACAGGGGGTCGTATTTTCAGCTTGTAGCTCTACAGAAGTTAGTACAATATTGAAAAATAAAATTAATTCAAAACATAAAATTTTATTTTCACCGCTCTTGGTCAATTTAATGCCTTTATTGAACAAGAAAATGAATGCCATAGTAAAACGATAATATTCACAGCTTTTAGTCAAACGTAATTCCATTCAGAAATTGATAAAAACAATTAATTTTCGATGTTTTTAGTCTGACAAGTATCAATGAACCAGTAGGCATATAAATTAATCTAGTCAAAGTAAAATAGTCCAATTCGCTGGCTTTAGTCCCACTTAAATGTATTGTAAATTGTAATGAGATAATTCATGCTGACTGTTGTAGACAGAGTACTATGACTTTCTGAGTCTATGTATGTGAGAATAGAATAATTGTATTAAGTTTATTAGAGATCCTAGACCTAGAGGTAGTCCAAGGAAGGGCCACCTGTTTTCATCTGGCCTGCCCATTGTGTCTGCATAAGGATTAGGAATTATGATTCGGAAGATGCTTAATTCCCAGCCTTGCCTCTCTCAGAATAGTAAGTTCCGTTTTTTGTGAGTCGCAGGGATGGAAGCATGGCTCGGCTGGTGGATCTCTCTGGTCGAGTGGATTAGTAAACACCTGCAGAGCTAACTCAGCCTCGTTTCAAGCTAACAGTTCATGAGTCGTCAGTTTAGGAACTGAGCCTACAAAGGGAAGAAGATGGACTTATTATCTGGGAAACAAGAACAAGAGACCAAACGAATTTTATTGGAGGCATATGCAGGACTCGGGAACAATGCATAGAGCACGTTGAACGTTGGGCTTCAAAGGAGGCTCCTCTCTACTATGCACATACATGCATAAAATAAGAAATACCTTTGTTTCCCACATTTTTGAACTCACGGACTTCCTTCACATTCCTATTCATATGGAATCAGTCCAATGTTCTTCAATTCAATCTAAAACGCAGATCACCATCGCGTCATCCTTATTTAGACTGCCCATTACGCCATTTACTTTTTAAATGAGATAAAATACCTTAATGAGCACAATTATTTCACTCTCTGGACCTTGGAAAGAACATCAGTAATCTACTTGTTAACTACGCAATAATTCAAGGTTCGGCGGATTCTTACTTATGTAACAACTTTTACCTCCCTCTCCGATTTAATTAATAGCAATCAAATAGGGGAAATATAATTATTTTCACATATCGATCAACATTGTATTATATAAATCACGAAACATTAATTATAATTTAAGCACCCAATCACCTACAGTAGTAGAGTCATACCTAAGATATATATTTCTTTAGGAACGGAATTAATTTTAATTTTTTCACATTTTTTGAAACCTTTTCAATTTTCTGAAGGTCGTATAGTACGACTGCATTAAAAATATATATATTTTGGCATAAAACGTACAAAGGGAAATACACATTCAAGCCGTATTTGCCTAAATCATCATTGTTATGTTAGGTTAATGATGTACTACAAAAATGAATTTATTTCACGTGTACAGCTAGTTTTTCGGTCAGTTCTATGTAGTTACTGTTCATGTTTGTGCTAAAAGCTATAACTCTCAAGTAGCCTGAAAAAGAGAGTAGTTTATTCTTATAAATTGCCCTAGGATGTCAATAGCTAATGTTGGGTGTTAGTAGTAGTGTAAGTGTTGTAGTCAGCTACTGATAGGACCAGAGCATTTGTCTACGGTTATTATCAAACAAGGACTAATGTTAATTTAAATGGTGTAATAATACTACATAGATCATAAGTACTTGGTGCCATGCTTATAGCTTAATGTCCGTCCGTGCGAGAAGAGAGCCTAAATCCTGCCCTTGCTTCTCTCATCCGCTTCCACGTTCCCTCAAATTCAAAATTTATGCGGGCTGAGGCTCCAACTCAGCCTTAGTCCTAGTATTAGTCTTAGTCTAAATAATTAGTTTAAACTAGTTGATTAACTCACTATTGAACATTTTGGTCCTTCTGACGAGGATGTTCCGGCCGAAGGGGTCACTGGCTCGTGCGGTCTACGACAAGATTCATAAGGACCAGGAGCTAGAGGCACTCGACAAGGCACAGGTATGAGGTAATAATTTAATTAATATTTAAAGAGCAAAGATCAAAAGTAGGTCCCAGGTGTAACTATAGTCACATATTAATTGAACCTACTTAATGGGCCCAACAGTGGTATGGAATTGACCAAACACGGCTCTGTCATGTCTCATCAGTCTCATCCAAGTATTTTCCGTCGACCCTGGACACCCAGACCCGTGCCTTCCTTGACAAGTCTTCCGAGACGTCGGACAGCGTATGCTGGCAAATATGGCTCTCATTAGCCACTTCCGTCCTCACCTGGTGGATGTCACCTACCTCTGTCAATGGGTCCGTCCTCCTAATATTCTCAATCATTTATACAACTATGGCCTAAAACTAATATTATTCCGGAAGTTGGAATTATTATATGCGCCAAGGAGTATGAGTAAAACAAGGTTCTTGGTTGCTTATTCCATAACATTCTATGTCTTTTAAATTGTGTAACTTCGGATCTTTATACAAGCTGCCCGTATGCACTTCAAAAGTATTTGGAGTTTTTAATATTAAATGCGTGCACGTAAGTGTCTAGCATGGTTTTCTTACAATTCTGAAATCCAGGTAGAACTGACACTCACGGTTTTGCTGTATAAAATAGCTCGGAACGTAATATAACCAATGACGGAATAACTTAAGCTAATTGCTAATATGATCAAATCGAAGTTAATTCAGCTGAATAAAGAGCTTATACTTGTACGCCTTAGACCTTATGAATATTTTTCGGGCAAGAATTATAAGTTACTTGTATATATCCTTTACACAGTAAAGAATTGATGGTAGAAGCCCATTTTATATTGATCTCAAATTTTAAACTTTGTAAGCCGTGTTCGTTTGGGATAT
Organism: Hypogastrura burkilli; assembly: GCA_034696285.1. Taxonomy (NCBI): domain Eukaryota; kingdom Metazoa; phylum Arthropoda; class Collembola; order Poduromorpha; family Hypogastruridae; genus Hypogastrura; species Hypogastrura burkilli. Next base: position 22,321 of record JAQFZY010000064.1, on the reverse strand, counting down.
TCTTGGCATTTTGTATACGAGACTACGTTTTACTACAACGTCAAAACTAATAAGAAAGGTACCTGTTGTAAAAGCATCCGTGTCTGTTTTCGTAAGTATGCGTCAAGAGATTGAAATGTATATACCTACTGCCTTGTCCATTGATGGTATATTTTAATTACTGAGTACTGAGTAGCTATCATGAGTGATCCCTGTGGAGTGCCTCCTCGAGCCTCTCCCTTATCCAAAGCAATATGCAAATGATGAGCCCTGATTAGTAAGCCCTTGAGAAGTGGATATTATGTAAATAGGCCCTTCTGGAGCTCTGACATGGCATGCCTGTACTTGGACTGCTGAGATGGCTGACAGGTTGCTCAGAATGAGATGTTGTTGTGAGTGACTACTGTTCCTCCTGCACGTATTCAATTAGTAAGTCCGAGATCCGCTACTCCTCGGCTCACACAATGAGCCCACCTTTTCTAATCTGGAGACTCAAAGGACTCTGGTCCTCTATAGAGATCTGTGGAGAGAACAATGTGTCGGGAGGCTCTTCTTCCAGCCTCTGCTCCTTGTCTTCCTTTTTTACACTTAGGCCCTTTTGTCTTACCCATCACATCACTCTCACAGCCCTCCACTTGCTCACAATTACTCCGACTACCTGTCTCCTCCGTCCGGGGCTCAGGTGGAAGACAATGGGAACTCCGCCTCTCTTCCTATTCAGCCCTCCAACAATTCAATCATCAGCCTCAAAGACGCTCTAGCCCAACTTATCCTCCCAATCCCACCACCGCAACTCCCGTACTTTTTACACTCAAATCCGGATTCCAGATAAAGGCTGCCCCGTCTACTCAAATGTTGAAATCTGGATTGAATTTGCATGATGGGCGGGTCGCGGGCCCATTGTCTGAGTCTCAACCCATTGCGTGCTAAAGGGAAGAGTGTCGTGTGTAAGCTCGGATTTGCTGTGGGAACCCAGAACTATTCAATTAAGACTACCGTGGAAACATGGGCCTTAATTAATGTAGACAGAGGGCGGGGAGAGAGTTTGGGGGCGAGCCCAGTGTCACTCCTCATTATTCTACTGGCTGACCTCTTCTTGTCTTTGGCTCTGTTTCAGGCTCCTGGGGCGTGGGTCCATGTTTGTATTTTCTACGGACCAGTTCCGCCGACTGATTGAGCTGGAGGACGGGGAGGTCAGGGGAGCCCTGCTTGACATTGGGGCCGGGGACGGGGAGACTACCGGCATCATGAGACCATTCTTCTCCCATGTCTATGTCACGGAAATGTCAGGCCCAATGAGGTGGAGTCTGGCCAAGAAGGGATTCACGTGAGTTACAGAGGACTCACAATCCCGTAGTCTCTGTTTACAAGGTCACTCACTGAGTTTTCTGACCTCCACAGAGTTCTGGACCCCGCCACATGGACTGAGGCTTCTACCAGCTTTGAGCTCATCACATGCCTCAACGTGCTGGACCGGTGCAGTGAGCCGCTGGAGCTCCTTAGTCAAATTAGGCGGAAACTGGCCCCTGGCGGCCTGGCCATTGTGTCTTTCGTCATTCCTTACAAGCCTTACGTCGAATTTGGCAAGCATTAATTATTAGCGAAACAAGACAGCGCTAAGACGGACAGAATTAGCAACATTTTCCAAATGTTTTCCATTATCATTGATAATACAGATCCAAGCTCCATGCAATACATAATCAGCCAAAAAAGCCCGTGCTAATGGTGAGCGAAAACTACATTTTCTAAATATTTGCCACAATCACTCACACTCATAAAATATTATTTAAATTTTATTTGGTATTTTATAAAGATCGGCTGATTTTGTTAGCACGGGCTTGTCTGGCTATTATTCCCTAGTGTGATGTAATGGAGCCGGTACTTCGTATTAAATGTTATTCTTACCGATGATGGCAGGGCTAATTGTATCCCTATTGAAATTGCAGGTAGCCCTGGAAATAAGCCGAAGGAGCCGCTTCCGATTCATGCCTCTTCCTTTGAAGCTGAGGTCGTTAACTTCGTAGAGAAGGTCCTGGAGCCGAACGGCTGGGACGTCGTCCGCTGGACGCGGCTCCCGTACTTGTGTGAGGGTGACATGCATCAGGCCTACTACTGGCTCACTGACGCCCTCTTTGTCATTAGGCCGAGCGGCCTCGCTGGATGAACTCTGTATGTCTACATATAAAGTCTGTATAAGTCTAAATGTGATACTGTGGGATCCGACCATTTTCTTGACATTTCAAAGTGCTTCCAAATATTGGTAGAATTATTAGAATACATAATCTATTTCTATTGATATGTGAAAGCTTTACATTCCAGTTTCCAATTAAGTGGAAATAAATTGGAGCCCGGAGTCGGATCCCTACGAAACTCTATTTCGAACTGCTGGCCTTGTAAGCTTGGCATACTTAAAAGGCGCCGGTGGAAGCCGTCATCCATTGACTTCTCGCGGAACTAAATCGTTCCAGCTCATGGCAACTTGTTTTAATCCCAATCCCGGTCTATACTCCGCCTGAGCTCAGATACCATTTCCCGTATTAGTCGGTGTAAGTACAGTAAAGTATGTAATAGTTCTGATGCCACTACAAGGGACTAATTCCTTTGTGCCAATACCGGTTGAAATATATTATGAAAATATTACTTTTTTGTTTTAACATACAGCGGGGTTTTTAAAGTGGGATGGTCTGCCGGATTTCATTTGAGCAGGCCACACAACCTCGCGCTAAATCAGGCTCAGGCGCTTTCCCGGCCCATGAGCTCCTGTCGGGAACGAGCTGAAGCCGGACATAGGAAGTTGACTCAGGATGGCCGACTCCATCGGCTCCTCACTCGATGATCTTGTCCAGTCGGCGGCTCCACGAACGTCCTCAACAGCTCATCAGCGTACGACACTGGGAACATCTTCTCAGGAGGACGTCTGTCTGGAAACCCGTTCGGAATCCTGAGCAAGGGCCAGCTATTGTACCCAAAGAACAAGAACTATGCGGCTCTGCTCAGGGAACCGCTTCAGCTCATGACCTACATTTGTGTTCTCATGCTGGAATCCCTTACTTTGGTCACAGAGGAGGACTCGAGTGAGAACTGGGACTCTCTCACACTCTACAGCTATCAACTAATTCTTGTCCAAAATTGCAACAGAGTCGTGAGTATCCAATCCGTCAGCTATTATGACTTACTCGGTGGGATCACGAACTTAGTGATTCTGGGCACAAGACACATGACCTTCCTTACTTGTAACGGCGTCCAGAACCAATTGTCGTTCTGGCTCTATACACGGCCATACGACTGGCGCTCATGGGCGTATATACTGACCTTTGCCCTTCTGGCTCTGCCTCTCACGACTCTCTTGTCCCTCAAACTGGTCTCGAGCTCCGATATAACTATTTGGGCCTACTCGGACTTGATCGTCCAGACAACGGTTCTCTACGCCTCCGTATTGATGGAGCAGAGTCAGTCACTGGCCACGGCTATCAGTCGCGACCTTGGCCTCATGATCAACATTGTCCTCGGGATCTGGTTCCTCATGTCCGTCATTCTGGTCAACGCCTACAAAGGGATCGTCGTCTCGGACTTGACCTCTCCGCTCCCCATTTCCCAACGCTGGCACAACTTCTCGGAGCTGGACAATTTCGTGGTTTGCGGAAACGAGTAATTCTCCCATATTTTGAGTCTGGATGGAATAGGTTCTGGCTACGATGAGCCGGAAACGTCCCTCACACACCTCTTCGACTGTCGCTGTGCCCAGACATATGGGATGAACTTAGTCTGTCCCTATCTTGGGCTCGCCCGTTATCAGAGACAGACTATCAACCACTCCTTGGCCTTGGAGACTTGTCACCAAGATATGAAGCTAGTGGCCGACCTCGGGTTCCACCTTCCCGTCTTGAGTCAATCTTACTGCGGGACCTCGTCCATGGCCAGATCCGTCGCAGCGCCGGAAGGTCCGTGGGATCCTAGTAAAGTAATAGTACCCGGAGCCGTGTATGATTACAGGTGCCGAAGATGGGCTCTGTTTCGACCACCTCAAAGGTCCAAGGAAGGAGGAGATTCTGGATCTAGGAACGCCGGTTCCAAGAGTCTGTCCAAGAATCACCAACTCCGGACAATGCTAATGAGTAACGCTAAATGCTCGTTGGGGGAAGGAGCAGCGGAGGTGTTCGGTAACTGCGGGAGGACGGCCTATGTTGACTACGAAGAGGTCCTCGACGGAATCCTGGCGGATAAGAAACTGCGTGGAGTCTCTACAGCACACTACAAGAAAGGGGACCATGGTCCCTTTTGGCACTGGGACCAAATCCAGATTCAAGCCCTCCGACCCATTCATCTCTACAACAGACTCCAGGCAGGAATTGTCCAGCTCTGGGCCCAGTGGCACGCAGTCCAATACCCGACTCAGGCTCAAGGAAAAGTTGAGCTCGCTACAAGCTCTCCACTGATCACATGCCCAAGGTCCTCAGGATCGGCTCAAACATTATTACAACATTCATTTTGCTTGGGATCGGGATCGGCCTAGCAAGCCTCTCTTTTGCTATGGAGACAATTGGGATTCCCCACCTCTGTAAATCTTGTTCCCGTCGTGGTACAAAGACTTCTGTCCCAGGATTCCGTTCTCGATCTTAAGATGTGTCTATTCTTTGGAAGCCGGGAGATCCGAGATCTTCAATCTTCTCAAGTATATATAATATGTGACTGATTCAGTTACATTTTTGAGCTGAGAGAATGCTAGGACTCTCACTCCTCGCAGTCATATGGAATATGGCCCTAGTACATCTCTAGTCTACATATGTACATCAATATGTACATAGTACGTCCATACACAGATTCGAAGTAGGCAACCCAATACTTTTGTTGAGCAGGTGATCCTCTAAATAAAACCTGTCTCATTTCTCACTAATCCCATCATTATAGAATATCTCACTTTCCCCAATTTATTTTTATATGCTTCTTTGAGTGCCAAATCCGGTGACCTCCAATTCTGGGATCCCATTTCTTGGCACTGGCTCACAAACGTGTCAAGGTCATGACTACCCTACTCTGACGCCCCTCCTAATCACAACTAGTTCCATTCCCAATCTACTAATTACTGTAGAACTTGATTGGGAAGGTGAAAGTAATTAGTAAGATGGGATTAGTTGGGAAGTGCGTTCCGTGACTCTGTCTACTGATCCAATGAATCCGGGCCTAAGGAGTTCCTACCTGAGTTGCGTGCATTTGGGCCATTGGGCCCAAAAGGCATCTAACGTGCCCTGAGCTGGGCTTGTACCAGCTACATATAGGCCCCGAGCTCTTCTTCACAGGTTCTCACCCGGGTTCGTACGTATGTTGTGATGAGATCCGAAAATCAATATAGGCCAACGAGCCTAAGAATAGAAGGAAGAGGCAGGAAGAGGCAGGAAGAGGCAGGAAGAGGCAGGCAGGAGCCAGGCCCAAAAGAGAGAACGGCTGGATCAAAGGAAGGACCTCCATTTTGGTGACCTATTTAGTAGTTACAAGTTCAAACCTCGGATCATCTCCATTCACGCCCGCTTCCACAAAGCCCGCCTAACCTAACCTATTAAATACTACAAGACTGACTCTACATAGGAACCTAGGACGAACCTCTCCCAACAATAGAATACACAATTATCTCAAGTAGGTCAAGGCTCAAGCCCATAAATGTACTCTAGTAGCTCCCAGATCCCAAAGTAAATAAGTCCTGACCTTCCGTCGTAGGCGCTCTAATATTCCTCATGGCTGACTGTGATAACCTGGCTGGAGCGGAGGATGGGGCAGGTCAAAGGTAATCCATAATTATGTATTCCCTTTCAAGAGATGGCCGAAACAAAGTAGGCCTTCCCCTTAATCATAATTTTACTAGAAGGTATATCTTCCTCAGAAAAAGTATTTGAGTGGAAATTGGATCTTATTCTGCCAGAAAAATATTCTCAGTCCATTATAAAAATGGTAATCTGGAAATTATTTGGTACTGTTTCGACGCACTGAACGGAAATACAAAGGATAATTTTTGTTGAGGAGACAAAAAAATAGCCACGAAATATTCTAGAAAATTTGAAAAATTAATTCTTAAAACAATTATTCTCGTTTTCATTTTTTATTGTGCACCGTTAATACATTTTAAATATTCCTAGATATAAAGAACCGTTGTCTTTTTATAAGTGATTCGTAGCAATTTAAGATCCGAGTCAGATTTCGAATTCCTTCCAGGCTGTAGTTAGTTCTTCCGCGGTAACCTCATCTGTTTTTGTGGAAAAATCCATTTTTCTCCAACTCCAATTAAACTCTTTGAATAGGTGTTGTACTCCAACCATGAGTTCGGGAGAGATTAGAACATTTGTCGGACATTCGTAATTTTACTCCCGTAACGTTTCCTCTTTTTATTCCGGGAAATTCTATATAATGTTTGAAGGTTCTGGTTTCTGTTTCGTAGCCCTGAACCCGACTACTTGTCCAGCATGCCGACGAGCGTGGGCCTGGCCTCGTCGGCCGACATCGATCAGTTTGATGCGAGCCTGGGCCCGATCCCCGAGGAGCGTGGGAACGGGACGGGGTCAAAGGCCAAGATGTACCGACCTCGACACTTTAGTGCGGGCTCGAAGGAGGACCTGCTCCGGCGCGGAAAGTCCATCTACTCCAGCTTCACGGCGGATGACATGACGGACGTAGGTGGGAAGGTCAGGAGGTCAGTGGGCATGTACTGAGTTCTGCCTATTGCCTGGACAGGTCTACGGGTTCATTCAGCTGGACGTCCTGAGCGAGAGCTTCTCGAGTCCGAGCCGGGACCGGGAAGGGACGAAGCGGGAATGGCGGGAAATCGCTCGCTGGATTAAGTACGAGCAGGACCTTGAGGAAGGGGCGGATCGGCTGGGCAGGCCGCACATCGCCCCGCTCTGCTTTCATTTCATCATCAAGCTCAACTTCATCATCGAGAAGAACAGTAAGGTCAAGGGTCGGGAAAGGGAGCTTCGGCCTTCAAGGCTTAACGAGCTCACTCTTTCCTTTAGGCATTGCCCTTCTTGACCTCGAGGAGAAGGACATGGCGGGAGTGGCGGGCCGGGTCACGGAAGTCTTGCTCGCCAAAGGACTCCTCCAGCCTGACGAGGCCCCGGTCCTTATGAACGACCTCCTCCTGCGTCACAAGTTGGCCCCGGATCGGGACAAGGGTTGGTTCGTTTCAAAACTGGCCAGCACGGCGGTACCTGACGTAAGGCCACAAATACGTTGGATCCAAATGGATTCTAAACGAAATTCAAACCTTTGAATCAAGGCGGAAAACCTTTAAATCAAGGCGCGGATAACTTTGAGCCAAGGCTCTGAAATCATTGTATCAAGCGCCGGAACCTTTGAATAAAGGCCCTTTGAAGCACTGCGTTTAATTGACATTTCAGGGGGACGATCAAGGCCGGAGGTCAATTGACGCGGACCCGGGCATGCGTACCAACTCAATGGAACGACGTCAGAGCGTGAAACCCAAAAGTGTACTTCAGAGAATGAGTTTCCAGGCCCAGAGGTCAATGTCACTCTCGATGAGGGCGGGCTCCGAACCGGACAATGTATGTTTCGGCAGAGTTACCTTCTTCCCGTCCAGCTTTGACCTCTACGGCTTTATTTGATCTGTAGGCGGATTCGGACAGCACGAAGAGTCCGAACAAGCAGAGTTTCTTCTCCACAGAGGACCTTCGCAAGCGGCGGGAAAGCATCCAGGTTCTGCTTCAAGCCTCGGCCGAGGCCACCATGATCATGGTCCGTGGGGAACATAAGCGGCGGAAAGGCGCCTTCATCTTCGTCCGGCTCGCAGAAGGGATCCTCATGAGTGACATCTCGCCCGTAAGTAAGCCGGAGGCTTCAAAGACTCCGAAACCGGCGAATGTCAATTTCGACATCTGTTTTTGCAGCTTCTTGTGCCCACACGGATCCTGGCCATTTTCCTGGCGCCGACCGGCTACGAGGATGACTTTGTGGAGATGGGCCGATCCTTTGGGACGCTCATGTCAAACAGGGTAAGCCCAGTTTACTGGCATAGGTTAACCTGGCTGACCTCTGGACTCCCTTTTATGGACCAGGGTTTCTATGACACGGCCCTCTCGGCCACGGGCCCCAAGGACCTCGTGACGGGCATCAATGAGTTCCTCCACGAGTCCATAGTGCTTCCACCCGGGGACTGGTACAACCACGGGAACGTCTACGAGCTCCTTCCGCAGCATGCTCTCGAGGCCAAGAGTGAAATTATTCGGCGGAAGAAGACGAAGACGGCTCAGAAGGGGCTCGAGCACTACGGGGACTCTTTCGGGGAAACACTGCCCGGGGATCCGCCCCTCGTCGACTTAAGTACCTCACCTTTGGCACTCTTTGAATGCAGACATAAAGGATGGGTCAATAATTAATAAATATTTAGAGAGACAAGAGGAGAACCTTGACCCGTTCGTCCGGACCGGACGACCCTTCGGCGGGCTCGTCAATGATATCAAGCGCCGGCTCCCGCTCTTCAAGTCCGACTTTGTGGACGGCCTGAGCATGCAAGTTCTGGCCGCAACCATATTCCTCTACTTTGCCTCAATTGCTCATAATATCACTTTCGGCGGGCTCATGGGTAAGCAGAGCTTAAGGTCATCCGGGCGTTTTTGGGCCTAACATTGACCTCTGGGATTTTTAGGTCAGAAAACGAAGGGGATGATCGGGGTGACTGAGACGCTGGGAGCGGCCTGCGGGGCCGGCATAGTTTTCTCCCTCTTTTCGGGCCAGCCCTTGCTCCCGATTGCCCCTACAGGGCCCCTCCTCGTCTTTGACGAGATCCTCTACAACGTAAGTAGGTCACGGGCAAAAGGCAGAGTCAGCTCAAAGGTCAACCTTTTCTATTGACCTGTTCCAAATTCAGTTCCTAGAGCGTCATGACATCGAGTTCCTCCCGGCCCGAGTCTGGATCTCCCTCTGGGTCCTCATCATTTGTCTGATCGTGGTGGCCCTCGAGGGCAGCGTCCTCGTCAAGAACTTCACGCGCTTCACCATGGAAACATTCTCGGCTCTCATTTCCGTCATTTTCGTCTACGAGAGCTTCTCGAGTCTTCTCCATGTCTACAAGGATCATCCCCTCAATACGCCACCACCCGTCATCCTCCCAACAGAGAACCCCTACGGAGGGTAAGGACAAAGTCACCCTTAGGGCTCCGATCCTACCTAGGCATTCCTGCCTTATTATTACCTTTCGAAGGCAGGAACGTAGGATTTCAAGGTAGGCCAGGAAAACAGGAAGGCATGCAATCAAAAGTAAAGGCGAGAAGACAGGAAGACAAGGAATGAAGAGGCGGGAAGGCAGGAAGGCACAAAATTAAACGTAAGGCGGTCAGGTATGAGGGAAATATAGTAGTAAGAAGTGGAACAGAAGGCAGTAACGGAAGGATTTACAAGGAAGGCAGTAGCGGAAGGATTTACAAGGAAGGCAGGAAGGCAGGAAGTTCAAAAGAAGGGAAAGTAGCTAGTGCCTTGCTATGACTTCTATGGAGTTCATAATCTTGCTAAGTCATTCTTTGACCTTTGTCAGATCGGAGGAGCTTGGTGACTCAGCAGCCTCGCCCCTCTTCAACGTGACCGTGGCCGAGCTGAAGGTCATGGGTCAGCCCAACACGGCCCTCCTCTCCACCTTCCTCATGCTCTTCACCTTCTTCATCGCCTATGCCCTCAAGCAGATGCGGCACGGGGTCCTCTTCGGTGAAAAGGTGAGGAAGGTCAAAGGTCACAACGAATCCGAGTTTAAAGGGCTTATCTCATTTTCCAGATCCGTAACTTCCTTGGAGATTTCAGCGTTCCGATCGGGATCATGATCATGGTCCTCATTGATTTCTGGGCCGGGGACGTCTACACGACGAAGATCAAGGTCCCGCCCGGGTTCCAGCCCACGAGTCCCCTCAAGCGGGGATGGGTCATTAGTCCCTTTGGGATCGAGAAGCCCTTTGACCCCTGGGTCCCCCTCATCACTATTTTCCCGGGCATCCTCGTCTTTATCCTCATGTACATGACACTCATGATTTGCGAGTAAGTCCGCTAAACTCTAACTCCGACCTTTGACCTATCCCACGCCTCAATGTCCATCTTTTGGGTCCCAGACTCATCATCAGCGGGAAGGACAAGATGGACAAGGGCTGCGGGTTCCATTTTGACCCCGTCCTCCTCGCCTTTATCAATGTCGGGTCCGGCGTGTTCGGGACGCCCTGGCTCTCCTGCGCAACGCTAAAGGCCCTCGCTCACATTGCCGCCCTCACGGTCTATTCCAAGAACGACCCGCCCGGCATCCCGCCTTCCGTCGTAGAAGTCAGGCGTAAGTCATGCCAGAGGTCAAGGCTCAACATCTTAGTGCTTCATGTGTAATTGTATTCCGACAGAGGAGCGCCTCAGCGGGCTCGTGATGAGCATCCTGATTGGGCTCTCGATCCTGATGGCCCCCGCCCTTCAGTACGTCTCCATGTCAGTCCTCTTCGGGGTCTTCCTCTACATGGGCATCACCTCCCTCATCACGACCCAGTTCTATGATCGCATGATCCTCTTCGTCATACCCACGGACCACCATCCGCCTGTCAACTACGTCAGACGAGTAAGTGACCTCTAGCCCACACAATTGAGTCGGTCTGACCTCTTCCTTCCTGCCCGTAGGTCCCGACCTGGAAGATCCATCTCTTCACGCTCATCCAGATCGGCACAATCGCGATCCTCTGGACGGTGAAGTCCATCAAGGAGATCGCCCTCACCTTCCCCTTCATCCTCATGCTCCTCATACCCATACGATTCAACCTCAAGTACATCTTTACGGAGAACGAGCTGGATGCTGTGAGCCAATCTTCGACTAACATCTCAGATCCCAAATTATACAAGTTAAAATGACCTCAGTTTTGTATTCCCATGTAGCTGGACGGACAAGCCAAGCCTGTGACTGCAGAGAAGCCGGCCGAGAAAACAAATTAAGACCCTTAGCACCCTCGCAGCTAGCTATGAACTTGTCGACACGGAACTCGGAGCAAAAATAGTTATATAGATTTGTAAGGAAAACCGTGGAAACTCTGAAAGGGCTAGCTATAGTGAAACGAAACCTGTGTAATAACCTTCTAAAGAGAGGGTCAAAGTTACTAGCAATACGGCTCCACATTTCATTCCTTCGTGTATTACCTTCTTTGTCCTGTCTCTGACTTCCCCTTTTCCTTTCTTATTATAAATATGTCAAGGACTACACTGAAAGAAAGGTAATAATCTAGCGAACAGGGTCAGACTAGAAATAGATGTAAGCGTACCGGCCTCGCCCGCAAGCCACTGTCCAATATAAACTATCAAGTTACTCAATTTCGGGCAATCGTGACAAGTTGCGGAGCCTAGTTCTCCTGCTGTGTGACCGATAATAACAGTATTAGAGCGTACCTGAAACGGAGTAGGACAGATCTGGATCCTGCTCTGTGATGCCCAGACTGTAGTAAATGTAGGTAACTACTAACCTATCCCTATTACTGTAGGTGCCAAGGAAATAAAGACGTAAATCCTGAGACCTAGACTCCAAATGTAAAGTGTTAGACTTTATTTCATGAGAGTGAAATAACAAAATGAAAGGATGATGACACCAGACGTTCCTTTACCGTAATGTAAGTAGACGGGACTCAATGTCTACGTGATGGGAGCAGCATTGGGTCCACGCTTTCGGCCGAACCCTTGGACAATGTTGACGAACCTTCTGTTGTACTGGAATCGCCTCTTGGCCCGTCCCGTCTTCTTCTTCTTCTTCTCCTGCTTGTCGACCTTGGGGGTCTGACCCTTGACTTTCCCGGCACGAGCCAGGGACCCGTGGACCTTTCCTCCAAGAAGTCCAACGTTCAGCTCCAGCTGGGTCGTGCTCAAGTGGCCCACGAAGAGGTCATCGATCAGGGGCTCACCCAAGGAAAACAGACGGATCTCACTCACTTCCAACCCAGTCAGAGTCGACAAGCGCTCCTGTAAATCCAATAAAAAAGGTTAAGCTAAAGTCTAAATTTCTTGGACAGCATTCACTAAATATAACAGCAACAGCTCAAGCTACTGACTAAGTACGTATTGTGTAGTATTGTGCAGTACTTACTAGGAACTGTAATTGTACAAGAGTATCGTATCAATAGAAGACAAGGTATCACTAAACATTATTTGAATACCTTAGCTTACATAGATACTAACTGTATACTATTTTTGTAAACTATTCATTTCATAGATATAGATAGTGTTCCTGTAAATGATCTTAAAACACTTTGTGACTACAAGGTAAGTTTTAGAAGGCTTTGAATTTAGAAACTTGTTTAGTTTAGTATTCGTATTCGCCATACCTCTATTGATATTCCTTATTCCGAAAAAAGCATGTGACACTAATATCAATGGTTAAGTTACTGACAGTGACAAATATTTAAAAAAAATACTATAAAGCGCACAAATTATAACGGGTATCTCCCAGCTCCGCTCCAGTTTACGATACGGAATTTAACTAAAACGTAGCCGTAAGATTCTTCACAAATATACATACCGTCGCGTCTGTCGCGTCGTGTAGTACTTAGCTGCCTGCCTGAGGTATGTTTCATATCAAACCGGTAAATTCCCTACATCCTTCCAAGTCATAAAATATTTATTGATGACCCCTAGAGTTCGTGCATTAACAAATATATTTCCTTACGGAGACTATACTGACTACTGACCTTAATTTGAAGGATAGAGTCGGTCTCTGTACAGTCGACCACATGCTGCTCCTGACCTCGGACGATGAGTTGCATTTTGAAGGATTTTACTCGTCAAAACCTGGAAATAAAATTCGGATTTAGCTTTCCCAATCATCCAGGCACCTTCCCGGATCCCTTGACCTCTCAGTATTTAGTTAATTCTTACCTCGCTTTCCGAAAAAGGGGAGTTATTTCCAAAACTGTCAGGTTTCTATATGGCGGAGAACGGGGAATGAGGAACGTGGTTAAGCCAGAGCGCAAGAGTTCCATCAACTGAATCACGAGTCAAAGTCAGGCGCCAGATTCAGAGCCATTCTCAATTCCCACAGCATGTACACCCAACTTGCAACTACTCTGCTTTAGCAAGAATCAAGAATGAATGCGACATGAGCCATGAGCCTTCATTCGCGCCTGCATTGGAACAGTATTAATTCCTATGTACGTTTTGCTGTAGCCGTAGCAGAGAAAAATGGCGTTGCCACCATAGTTTACCACCTCTGAAACTCTGGAACAAGTTTCAAATTTTTTAGCACATTGACACAAATTGTCATTTAAACAAAACATTTAGTTAGACTCAAAATAATTTGCTAATTAACTAAAGAATTTTACCTCTGTATAGAAATAAGTTAGTTTAGGAAATGGGCAGGAGTTAAAATATGAATTATTGTAGGTACGGTCGGCTGGATGGAATCGAATATAGAGAGCACAAAAGTACAGACCGCGTGCGATTAACATTAAAATATTAAATTAAGGTCTAAGTTAAAACTGGAAAGTTATCTTTCAATTTTATTTGTCAGTGTTTCATATTTTTAAAAGTCAAAGGAACCAGGATACAAAGAGATTACGAAGGATTTTTAATACGGCGTATCGAGTCTCCTGTGTCGTTTTTTTTTTAGCACAATATCAATTATATAATTAATCATATTTAAGTTCAAAGTTTAATTGCTGTAACTTATATAGATTAGGTAGAGATGGTTATAGCGATTGGACTCGAAGGGAGTGCCAATAAAATAGGGATTGGCATAATTAGGGATGGGGAGGTCCTTTCCAATCCCCGTAGAACTTACATCACTCCTCCCGGAGAAGGTAAAAACTGAAAAACTGTCATCTTTCTACTGTCACATGGCATCTCATGTGAAATGTCGGCTTAATGTTTAATTTAACTTCGAACCATGTTTAATTTAACAGGGTTTCAGCCGAGCGAGACGGCCCGGCACCACCAATCAGTTATAATGGATCTCCTCCAACAGGCGCTGGACCAAGCAAAGGTACGGTACCTACTAAGATTACGACGTGCGCGGATGTATAGTTCTAAGTCAGATCCTTAAAATACTAATTTGAGTTGTCATATTCTTTTAGGTGACACCGACTGAGATTGACGTGATATGCTATACGAAAGGGCCCGGGATGGGTGCACCCTTGGTCTCAGTCGCTATCGTTTCCCGAACAATTGCCCAACTCTGGAATAAACCAATTATCGGGGTTAATCATTGTATAGGCCGTGAGTGGGCTATTATATGGATGTTACAATAATAGTCTGGCCCAATGTGATCCCGACCTTTAGCATATTCCCATTCTTTTAGACATTGAGATGGGCCGAGCCATCACAGGAGCCCAGAACCCGACCGTCCTCTACGTTAGCGGCGGAAACACACAGATCATTGCCTATGCTCAGAAGAGATACAGAATCTTTGGGGAGACGATTGACATTGCAGTGGGGAACTGTTTGGACCGTTTCGCACGCGTTCTGAAGCTCTCAAATGATCCTAGTCCGGGCTACAATATTGAGCAACTGGCAAAAGGGTGGGTTTAGAATATAGATCAAATGTTGAGTAGGTATTAGATTGTGGGATTTCCTACAATTCTGATCATTCCGTTCCTTGTAGTGGGAAGAAGCTGCTCCAGCTCCCGTACGTTGTGAAGGGGATGGACGTCTCCTTCTCAGGCCTCCTCTCCTTCATTGAGGAGAGAGCATCGACCCTTAAGAAGAAATACACGCCAGAAGACCTCTGCTTTAGTCTCCAAGAGACTGTCTTTGCTATGCTGGTCGAGACTACAGGTCAGTCTCTGTGTTGACAGGTTCCATAAAAAACAGGTTTGGACTGAAGTGCCTTCTTATTTCTACAGAGCGGGCCATGGCCCACTGCGGTTCTCAAGAGGTCCTCCTTGTGGGCGGCGTCGGCTGTAACCTCCGGCTCCAGGAAATGATGGGCAAAATGTGTGAGGAGAGAGGGGCAAAGATCTACGCCACTGACGAGAGCTTTTGTATTGATAATGGGGCTATGATTGCACAGGCTGGGATGGAAATGTTCAAAGCAGGCATTACCACGCCGTGGAACGAGACCTTCATTACGCAGAGGTGAGTATGGAGTAAGGATCCAACCGTCACAGAGCTTTTAAATATAAGTACTATAAAAGTCTTTACAAATGTACTTTTGGATTTGGAACTATATTTTACGTTGATGGCAATTATTTCCCTTTGATTAATATCAGGTACCGAACAGATGAAGTTGAAGTAACTTGGAGGGCCGATTGAAGGCTCTGCTCCATTTGTCATTTATCTGTCTTTACAATCCTCCTATAATTTAATTAGGCAGTTAGGCCTTGATCCTCTTTTGTTAAATGGTACGTGTCGTATGGCTTTAGATTAAATTTATACGTTTTTTTGTATTACTTGTTTATATAAAGTGTTGAAAATATAGAAATTACAAGTAAAGATGTTCACTTGCTTGGGTTCTATTAACGCTACTCAGATAGCATAGCTGTTAGCCCCGAACAAATGGAATATGAATTTGCGCAATAGCTAATGTCTATATTTCGTGCGTACTATTAGCATTACATCCTTTAGAATTCTCTCCACCAAAAACCAAAAGGCATAGCAGGAACATTTTATATTTTGAAGTCATATTCGTCCGCGTGCTAGTATTTATTATTGAGGCGTGCCATGCGCCAGGTGCTATGCTCATAGGCCCTCAATATTAGCTGGCTGAGTCCAAGGGGGACTAAAAAGTATTGATTCCGTTCTGACTCGATTAGAACTCCCTCACCTGCCTGCCTCCCATGCTCACCTGTCCACTCCTACTCCCATCCAGACACATCCTATATGCAGACAGGTAGCAGCCTCAACCAGGCTCTCGGTTCGGATCCATTTGTCCATCTAGCCGTAGCGCTGCTGCCTGGGCCTGAATTCGGTCACGGTCCTCTCTCACTGTCATGTCACTCTTCACGCTAAAGGAGGTCTGGTCCGTTGGGTGGACGGGGGAAGGAGGGACTTCAGTCTGTCACAAGGCCCTCTGCATCGGGAACGTTGACAACGAGGGGACGGGCGGGCTCAAGGTCCTTCTGGGCACGAGTGACGGGATCCTCAGAATATTTGGGACCGCCGTTGTGCCTGCGGCTGAGGACGAGGTCAGAGGTCTCAAGGGCCTCCTCCTGGCTGAACTCAACCTCGGCGTTCCGATTCTTCAGGTCGAGACCGGCTACTTCGTCGGGTAAGGCCAATTGACTCAACTCTGTGACCAGTACTTGATCGTTGACCTTTTTCAGGGGCTCGAATCAAGTGCACCTCTCCGTGCTCCATCCCCAGAAGCTTGGGGTCTACGCCGTGACGAAGGTGAGTGGGCAAGTTGAGCACGGTTCCCAGTACAAAGTGACGCTGCTCTACGAGCATCAGCTGAAGCGACTGGCCTTCAACATGGTCGTGGGCCCGTTCGGCCAGTCCAAGACGAGCCTCTTTGAGAAGGCGGGGCGTCGAAGGGACTTCATGTGCGTCCAGGCCCTGGACGGGACTCTCTCCTTCTTCGAGCAGGAAGTCTTCAGCTTCTCTCGCTACTTGCCCGACTTCCTGATCCCGGGCCCGCTGGCCTTCAATCCCGCCACCTCATCCTTCCTCACGCTCAACTCGTCGTGGGACCTCCAGAGTTTCCGCTACTCCGCCCTCGCCATGGCCAAGGAGGACTCGAACAGGCAGACCGAGGACCAGGCTACGGGCAACAGGCTCAGTCCGGACTGGACCGTCTCGGCGGGGGAAGACGCCGTGGGAGACATTCAAGTCCTGATTGGGCCGGAGGATCAGTCCCGGATACTCCTCCTCACTTTCAGGCACTTGTTCTGCTGGACCGGGGCGGGGGAACTACTTTGCTCCAAAAGGCTCGACTATCCGCTTACGGCATTCACGGCCTTCCTCAGTATGTCAACAAATCAATACGGTGAGTATGACTAACAATTGATATGAACCCTACTGTCCCAATTCTTAGACGGCTCAGGGGAGGTCGTGACGATAGCGGCCTCTGGAAATGATCCCAGCTCTCTCTATGTCTATCTGGGGACTTCCTTGAAATGGGCTGCAAGGCTCCCGTTCTCGCCCGCGTATGTTGGAAGAGTCTCAGTTCAGGTAAGGAATAATCTGAAATGCAGTAGAAAGGTCAGCAGGCTATCTTAATCAGTCTGACCTTGACCTTGGCTTAGGACGTTGAGGGCGGGATCCTGCTCCTGAGCCCCGAGGGCAAATTGAGCGTGAGCGTCCTGGGCACAGAGCCGTCCCTCTTCATAGCGCCGCCGGTCCATTCGAGGGACTTGGACTACGAGGCGGCAGAGAAGGAGCTCCATGCTCTCAGGAAGATCATTGCCGAAGCCGGAGACCAAAGTAAGAGTGGAATAGGTCGGGACTAATTTAGAATTGAGCTGACCCTGTGACCTTGCAGATATCGTGGCGTCCAAGGACGCCGTGGTGGAGGTAAAGGTCGAGTTTGAGGGCCAGAAAACGAAGTGGGCGGAGTCGAGCGGACTGGAAGTGATTGCTCTCATTGCCACGGTCAAGATCATGTGTCATGTCCGAGTGAACGATGTCCGGGTCTCGATCTACACGCCCAAGCCCATTGTGTGTAGCCTGGACTCCGTCTACATCGGTGACATTGGTAAGTCAGGGCGGAAGGGCCTCTCGAGTCCTTGTAACGTCACATGAACTCTTTGACTCCAGTTGGGCGGCATAGCTACACGGTTGAGTTCGAGACTGAGAACGAGGCCATCCCGTCTGACCTCCAGGTCGAGGTTCATGTCGTCTATCTCAACGAGGCCGGGGCCCCGCACTACATTTCCAAGGGCGGGATCAAGATCCCGCTCTTCATTGTGACTCGGCCTGAGGAGAAGGTGGACAAGGAGGGGGAGGCCAAGTTGACCTTTACTCTCAACAAGCCCCTCCTCAACCTCGTCTCTCTATATAATGGTAAGGCCTAAGCCCAGGTTGACCTTTGGCCTTGGGCCTAATCGGATATTCTTGCCTAGATTTCGAGTGGGCTCCTGACGTGAGTCCGGCCGGATTGACCTTTCGTCTTTGTGGGGGTGAAAGAGTGACGCTCCTGTCGTCAACGAAGGGGAACACTGGGCCGTCCTCAAGGTACCGGATCCAGTCCGACTCCATTGCGGCCATCCATCTCGTCTTTCGTGACTTCCTGGACCGACTCCAGCGGATGTTTGGGCGGGAGAAGGACAGCTTCGACATTTCACTGGGCGAGACTGAAATCCCGCTCCTGGCTGAGTATTTTCAGGAGCTGGATGCTCATGTGGTGCGCCGGAGGCGGGAGGCACAAATTAAGGTAACACATTCCGATCGCGACTCCGCAAATTTTCAAATACTTTATGCTCATGGTTTCCTACAGGAGGACTTGGCCGGCCGCGCTGCCCAGCTCCGAGCTATTCAGCGGAAACTCTTACTCCGATTTCGGGACAAGAATGCGATTCCGCTGACTCAGCTCGAGACGCTACTCGACGGCTCCATTGAGCAAATTATTGACGGCCTTAACTTTATGGAGCAGAATGAGTTGGTAAGTGAAGCGCAGAGTGGTATTTGCTCGCTAATGTACAGAGCTGACCTTGCGCAGGAGATGGCCAAGAGTGAGTGTCGACTGAGCGGCGGGACGCGCCTAATGCTGGAGCTGTGCCTGCTCCAAGGAGGGCGGAGCGCTGATGAGATTGGTACGCTTTCCAGCGCCCTCTGCCCTTATCTCTGGGACTTTGTGGAGGAGCGCGGGTGGGAGGAAGTTGTCTACTCCGCGCTTTCCTTCATCAAGTCAAACCAAGTCGTGCCCGTGCCCACATTTAGCCAGCTCGACCCGGCCAAGCTCAAGAAGGTCATCAAGGTGACGCTGGAGAGGATACGGAAGGCCGCTGGGCCGCTTCTCCCTTCTCAGACTGGCCCTGAGCGCCGGAGCGCAGTGACAGAGAAATTAGTTGGGAACGAAATCGTGGAGAGAATGGCATCGGCTCGTGCCAGAACGGGCCGGAAGCGGAATGCTGTACTCCCATCTATTCCAGAGCCCGTCGATGGCAAGTCTTAGCACCAATCCAGTCCTAGATACGCATTACAAGAGGCATGGAATCCGCTAAATAGTTCTGGTCCCTTTCAGGTGAACTGGACCGTCGCTCACCGACACCGCCCGCTCAACTGAGCCTGGAGAGTCCGGCTGTGCAAAACGGCGGGCCAGAGGAAGCCGATCCCGTCACTCAAAGGAACCCCAAGCCTCTCTCATCCCCTCAGCACTCCAACTCCGATCCTCTGATTAACATTATTGAGTCAAAAGGAACTTCTGTCAGTCTGCTCAATTCTGGTGAGGCTGAAGAGGCCCAAGAAGACGCCTTCTGGTGACTTGGTAGATCACACTTCGTACCTGTCCCTCCTACTACTGCTCACTTCACATCAACTAAGAATTATTTTCAAAGTGATCATAGCCGTCCCAAATAAAAGAGAACCTGATGACCACGACCTTGTAACATTGTATTTTATTGGGAAGAGTAAGAGAATCCTCGAAATGATGAGTTGTAGTAGTACCTAGTTGAGATTCCGTGAAGGCTGGAGACTGTCAGTGCTGATAGAGAGCAGCCGCCTTCTTCTGGGCCTGCTGGAAGGCCTCGATGACGGCCTGGACACTTCGTAGGATCCTCGTTGAGCTCATTTTCTCGAGGAGGTCAATCTTGTGGTTCTGGAGCGGGGAGTCCATGGAGTGGGTCTGATGGATGATCTGGAACCGGATCTGGATTGAGCCGGAAGGCTCCGTCTCGAAACCAAGCCGATTCGTCCGGTGACAGTCCTACGGAAAGAAGAGTCACGAACTCAGCCGACCTTTCAGACTGGCTGTAGTATGGACTACGTGGACTACCTCAGCCTCTGAGGCCTGAATGTGGACAGTCTTGATGTCCTGGAGGGCCGGCGTGAGGTCCAAGAAGACGTCCATCAGTTTGTCCTGAATGGAGCGCCGAGCCGGCTTCCAGGTCCTCACTGTCAGACTGTGGTGACCCGGACTGGACGGGATCGGGACATAGGCGTAGCCCTCGTTCCGCATCCGGCGTCCCTCCATGCCCATGACCATGAGGAGCATGAGGGGACGGGAGTCTGGAAAATATTGACAGAGGACTTAGAGGTCGCCACTATTTGGGCACACTAGGCTTGTGCCTTACAAGTCTCGTCCTCGTCCACAGAGCTCATACTGAAGGTCAGCTGGCCGAAGAAGTCGTGAGAGAAGTGGGAGGAGCGGGTGGGACCGGTGGGACGGCTCCCATGCGTCACTCCCTCAAGAACACTCAACACGCTGTCATTCTTCCAACCTAATCCAAAGAAGAGGATCAGTACTCCTGTGCAGGCCAGATCAGAATGGAGAGTCCCCTGACCTGACCTTTGGGCAGCTCAACGAGATAGTGGACGCAGATGGAGGAGCTGGGGAAGTCGGAGGCCGAAATGATCTCACCCATAAAGACAAGGCGGAGCTCGTTCCTCCCGACCGTCTTCAAGGTAGTCAAAGTACAATTGGGAATTATTCAAAATTAAAATAGGGACTCAATAGTGAATAAATGTATTTTAATTACTTCGAATCCTTCTCCGATCTTGTCCAAATATGAGGAACTCTCATCCCGCCT
Organism: Hypogastrura burkilli; assembly: GCA_034696285.1. NCBI lineage: Eukaryota > Metazoa > Arthropoda > Collembola > Poduromorpha > Hypogastruridae > Hypogastrura > Hypogastrura burkilli. Next base: position 1,727 of record JAQFZY010000064.1, on the reverse strand, counting down.
CTCGGCAGGAATAGGAAGATCGGGTTCTGGGCTCGAAACCGCCTCCATTTTTAGCCGGTTTTAAAGCAAACAAGATGTTGGAACACAATTTTCTGCTACTTGTTCTTGTCTTGAGCTCCTGACACAATAATCACTCTGAACGGAACTCCTGTATACGGCTCACAGCTGCTCCAAACATTCATTGCCCTCACTGGCCTTTGTTGACACTGCCTGGTTACCCTTGACAACCATGAGAGAACTCAGGCGTGACTCAACGAAATGAGAATTTGCTATGTTGTATTTGAAGTTGCTTCCGTAATGATTCCGAGTACAATTTATTGGAAACTAGTAAAGAATAAAGAATTAGGTGGCCGTAGTAATGAAATATGTGAGGATTGGTAGTGCAATGATGAGAATGGTCCCGGACGTCCCCTTTGGGCCCTTGCATCTGACGATGGCACAGTAGCACTGGCGTATTGGGTTCCTCTTGGTGACATTGTAGTTGGCCCTGTCACAGACACACTGGCCGTACTTTGGTATCTTCTGGAGCACAATGTCCATTGAGTGGTTGGAGGCTACGCAGACGGCCCCTTCCTCGCACGGACTCCAGCCATGGAACTGCCGGAACGGAGAGTCAGCCTCAACCCGGCACTTCGAGTACAGCATCGCCCGGCACTCGTATCTAAAGGATGCATGAGGTCAGGCTCAGAAGGTCAGAGTCTATATCCTCCCTACCCAAGTGCCTTCCCGGAGGTCCCATTGACCCGCACGCCCTTGTTCCGGTACTTCTGCCACTTTCCGCCACAGACGCAGGTCCGACTCGCGTCGCAAGAGAGGACTTCCGTCGAGTTGAAGTCGCAGAGGAGGCCATCCCGACTCGCCTTCGTCTCCTTCAGTCGCTCCTCGAGCCCGTTCCGCTCTGCAATGGCCTTGAGGAAGGCATTGAAGCCCTCGATCGACCCACGATCCCGATCGTAGATCTTCTCCACTTGGGACTCCCACGTCTCGTTGTCACAGCGGGACCCGTACTTGGGGATCAATTGGAAGGAACGGCTCTCGGGGGTCGGGACAAAGCTAACAAGAACAAGGAGACCAAAGGTCAACATCTCGACTCTATTCTGTCCAATATGGGAAAAGTGACGGAGCCCCTCTCTGGGAAACATTGGGAATTGAAACCTGAGGCCAGAGACCAACCCAGAGTGGTCCGGGTTGTCAAGGGTGATACCAGGTGACAAAATACTCAGAAATCTGGATCTCTTTATTCCTTTAAAATATGTAAGTACAGTACATGTAAGCCTATGACACGAGCCCCGCATCCCTGGCCATCCCGAAGAACATTGAGGCCTTGTTCTTGAGCAGATTGGCCGGCGTGTCAAACTCCCGAATGAGCCCTTGGTCCAGAACCATTACCCTGAACAATCAGAAATAGAATACTCATTAGTTTCCCCTGAGCGGATCCCTATCTTGTTCCTGGTCTTATCATGTCAACGGACGGGGTCTCACCTCGTGTAGTCCAAGATCGTGTTGAGTCTGTGGGCTGAAAGAGAGGGAACAAGATTGGGATCAACTGACCTAAATATGTACATATGTGAAGAGGGGCATGGCGGATTTGAGCCTACCGATCGTGAGCACAGTCGAGTCCTGGAACTCAGTCCGTATAGTTTTCTGAATGAGGTCATCCGTCTCCAGATCGACTCCAGACGTCGCCTCGTCCAGAATGAGGAGCTTCTTCTTGCGAAGTAGTGCCC